>JBBPNB010000260.1:310-25871 GCA_038090635.1 Rubroboletus satanas
GATGAACAAGTATCCGACCAAAGCCTCACCAGATTATACACTCTGTGTCAATATTATCTGCCTGTCATTATTTGGTCATTGTGTTAAGAACATCTTATAGGTGCTTATAAGCACTTGCTCCGGCCTACAATCTAGTGTGACACTGATCATATCCACCGTGTTACAAAAGTGTGTACAAGGCTACGGTGTTGGTCGTGATGAATGCGACGTCCCTGGCCTTGCAGAAGAAAAAACTGCTGGCGTATCCGCCCCTCCGTCGGACGTCACACCTTCGCCTTCCGAGGTGTCCTTGCTCTTCTTGGGCACGATCATGGCAGACTTGTCAAAACGTGCACTGGAACTCTCGAAATCGAAATCTGTGGTCGGTACTTTGAGTTCACTGCCCTTGGCGGTGGGTCCGTGGCTGTGATGTCCACGACGGCCTGGGCCCGTTCGTCCCACGCAAGTCCC
Organism: Rubroboletus satanas; assembly: GCA_038090635.1. Classification (NCBI taxonomy): domain Eukaryota; kingdom Fungi; phylum Basidiomycota; class Agaricomycetes; order Boletales; family Boletaceae; genus Rubroboletus; species Rubroboletus satanas. The sequence continues at coordinate 761 of JBBPNB010000260.1, forward strand.
CGATCGCACGCTCAACAGACCCAAGGGATGCTGCAGCCGTTTGTAGAGTTGGTTGGGCGGCGTCCGTTGGCACTCGTCCCTGGAACGTCAGCCGAAGGAACGAACGGCGGCGATTTGCGGTGGTTAGTACTCTCCAAGGACCCCTGTCGACAAGGCAGGGGTTGCATATACCACCGAACGTTCATCCCAAGTCGATGCAATTAACGACAGTGCATAATGACAGACATACCGGATCCGTAAAGTAACTATCCTGTCCACCCAGCTTCGCTTGTCCCTGTCGAGTATTCAGGAGGTGCCTCATGCATGTCGCGCAGACGAGCCACTTCGTCCCTTAGTAATTCAACCTGCGCATGAAGGGCAGGCTCAGTACTGGGTTGACCACCGGATGAAGAGGGCACGGTCGTGGAGGTAGGCGGAGTCGATGATAGCAACGTGCCTGTTCCAAACGTGGGCTAACACAAGATTGAACTCTTGAATGGAACCCGCAAGTTGGCATGCTCACCTCTGCGTCAGAGGACCCTCCCCGGTGGGTTGATGATGTGGCAACTTTGACAGATGTCGGGGCCACCTCAACAGAAGGAAAAAACGGTTCCGCCACGGCCCCTTCTTCTGCTAAAGGACTATCGCGTCTCTTGTATCTCCGATAGCACACTAGGGAACCAATCGCAACTACGAGGGCAGTAACCCCACCCACCACGCCACCAACAATAGCGCCCATATTTTGACCTGAAGATGTCCCTTGAGTTCCGGATGAGGTTGGGGAGGTAGATGGTGAAGTGGACGTTGCAGAGGTAGATGATGAGGCTGAACTCGTCGTATCCGTGCTAACAGAACACCCATGAGAATAGCCTGCCACAAGACGAGACAGAGAACACACCTGTAAATCAAATAGTCAAACAAAATCAACACACCGTTCCCTGAACTAACAGGCTGTATCCGCATATCATGCTGGCCAGAACTCAATGACCCGTTGGCGAAAACGGGTACGTTGTACTGGTAATCGGCGGTTGGTTCGGTGGGATGTATGTACTGACTCGCGACGACGTTGTCAAGCACAAATTCAACATTCGTGAATTCCTTGGTATAGGCGACGGTGTTTGCTATGATGAAGAATATGTACAGAGCGCTGCCTGTCGCGTCGATCACTCATCAAGGCAAGAAGACTTTTGGAAGACCAGGGCCATACCTGTGAAAGTAAACTCGATTGTTTGCGTATAACTGCTATTCGGATGATAGGTAGTGTCGTGCCATGTGCCATCGTACACCAGGGTGGGATCTGGCTTGACGAGACACGTTGTACAATTATTGCCTATATTCCAGTCCGACGGGGCGGGGAGGTACTGGGGTATCACGGGGCCAGTCAAAGCGGCATCATCAACAGTCACATTTTGAAGCGCAGCAAGAGCCAAACTAAGGAACAGAACAAAACAGGCCTGGGTCTGTCCGGAGAACGGTCTGAAGGGTATCATGGGTGTGGGTGAGAAGCGATTCGGAAGGAGTTCCAGTGCACGTACCGTAACATACTATTCCACGCCAATTTTTAGTCCTGCGAATCGTCCTACTCTCCAGAGCAATAATCAGTTGTGCAAAACGGTGTCGTGGGAGATGCATGTCAACTCTAGTGAAGCACCCAACTCGACATCGTGGGACTGATGCGCTCGTGCGTTGAGTTATTATTTGTGTACCAACGCAACCAGTTTATTATGGGTCCCTTCGGCCGGTGAGAGTCGTGGTCGTAACGGCGACCAATGTTGAGAAGAATTTCTTGCATGTCAAGTACGAGATGCATCGAAAAAGACTTCAAGCAGCATTTAGAAGCGAACAAGGATGATATCAATGAATCAATCGAATAATTCATGCAACCAATAGAGCTCCCTGGCATCAAGATCACTGACTCAGGAAAGCTCTGGAATACAAGCACGGATGGCGTACATTAAAAGAAAAGAAACTTATGCACCCGGAATGCAACGTCCCATCTTGCCTTGCAGGAAAAAAAAGGGATCAACGACCACCCACAGGCGCACCTCGACGTGGTCGTCCGCCTCTCCGGCCGTGTCCTCCCCACCCACCCACATACGCACCCGGTCCCATTAGCCCAACACCTCCTGGCTCCCCAAACGTCGCCACATTCTTCTCCCGCTCCTCCTCTCTTCGACTCCGTCCCCCTCCACCCCGACGTCCACCGCCTCCCCTCGAAGGCGGTGGCACAGCCTGCATCGAAGACGATAACGAATCGAAAAATGACTTTTGTGGGTTATACGCCAGATCTTTCTCGTCTTCCTCCTTTCCCGGTGTATCTGCCCCTCCGTCGGACGTCACACCTTCGCCTTCCGAGGTGTCCTTGCTCTTCTTTGGCACGATGGCAGACTTGTCAAAACGTGCATTGGAACTCTCGAAATCGAAATCTGTGGTCGGTACTTTGAGTTCACTGCCCTTGACGGTGGGTCCATGGCCGTGATGTCCACGACGGCCCCCTCTTCCAATGGGCCCGTTCGTCCCACGCAAGTCCCCAATCGCACGCTCAACAGACTCGAGGGACGCTGCGGCCGTTTGTACAGAGTTGATTGGGCGGCGTCCATTGGCACTCGTGCTTGGAACGTCAGCCAAAGGAACAGCCACGACTTGCGGTGGTTGGGGTACCTCTGGAACGATGTGTGGCTGTTGTGGGTACGGCACAGGTGGCGGTTGTTGCGGAGGTGGTGGCTGAGCAACCGCTTGTTGCTGATATGGAGAGCCATACGGCGGATACTGAGGTGGTGCCATCCCCGGCGCGGATGCCTAGTGCCACACACGTCAGCATGACCATCAGGGAAGTATAGGCCGGAATGAACGTGTCAGAAGGAAGGCAACGGAAGTATCCACACGAGTTTTATGCGCTCTCGGATACGCGAGTCATTTGACTCTGTTTACATCCGTAATACTTCATCACACACGGTATGACCCAATACCAATGAAATAAAAGAGATGATGAGACACGCACCCCTAGCACGGCAGGATCATCATGCACGCTGCGGCGTGGCGGAGGTTCATCGACGGCAAGGTCTTTCACTTCGGAAGCACGAAAAATGATATACTGGTATGGTTCTTGAACGGGTGGGATAAACTCGGCGGGAGGTCTGTCAAACATAATTAGCATTGTACGTGACGCATGTTTAGAGGGAATGGCATGGTCAGCAGGAAGGCAACGGAATAATCCACACGAGTAAATGCGCTCTCGGAGGTACGAGCGTAGGCTCATTGTTTAAATCCGTCATGTTTCATCTTTTTTTGGACATGCAACGAGATGAAAGGGCAAACTCACTTTCGCGACTCTGTACCCATAGAGTACACTAGAGGTGGGACACGAGTCAGGAAGACGTTTGTAAGAAAGAGTGGGCACACGCCTACCATTTGAGAGCTGGATCGTCGAGGCAGCTGGATCAATACCAGCAAGAATGCCCCGGTATCGAACATCAGAATGAGAGATGAGCGAAATGGGTTTTCTGTACACGTCGTGAGCGACAGCGCAAAAAGAAAAAAAAGAGGGCATACCCGATAAAACTAAGAGCCATGGTCGTCAAGAAACGCGCAATGGGATGAAAGAAAACTTGAACGAGTTGATGGCACCTTTGGCGACACTGCCAATGATGTGTGCAAGATATTACATCTCCGCTTCAAATTATTTAGCGCATCTTGGTGTTTCTCCTGCCAATCAACACGTCCGGAGTCCGCTAATGAGACTTTTCTCTGTTGACTCGTGGCGGCAAACATGCAGCTTCATGACATGAAAGACTACGTGTTAATAGCGTCGCAATATGATTTGCAAGGGATGCAACGACGATGGCAATAATACAGAACGGCCTACGACCAAGTAAATTTACGCACATCGTGAAGCATTGCCAAGTCATAAAACGTTATTAACCAACGCACGCGTCAACTGTCCTGTGGAAAAGAAGAAAAGAAGGAAGTGGAAACGCGTGATGGATGGGGGAGAATTAATTTACACGTGTGTGATGTTGGGAGCATGGAGGATGGAAGATGAACATGGGGCAAATGGAAGTAGAGAATGGAGGGATAGAGGGAAACGGGGTTGATTTGGTTCTAGTGCAGCTACGGTCGTTCGAGGCGTCCTACAACACCTTCCGTGTCAGGGTCCACAGTCACCTTTTGTCGTCCATCTCCAGTCCCCATCACCACCCCACTCAGATGCGGATCAATTGGATCCGATGGCGGACCGGACCCCGGTGTGGACGTCGGCGTAGACGTCGTCGCCGTGGTCGAGTCCGCTGGGTTGAAATTTCGGAAAGGGGAGGGCGCGACGAGCGAACGATGAAAGCGCGCGCGGAATTCACTGGCGTGGGGTGGCGGTTGTTCACCAAAACCATTGGCCGAAGGGTCATTCATGTCTGGAAAAGGCGGCGCAGACGGTCCGGCCATGGACCCATCCGCTGCCTTTGCCGCAGCAGCTTGTTGGGCAAAGTGCATACGCCGCTACAAACACGTGGTATTAAGTGCACGACACACTTCGAAAGCGAACGACGTACCTGGTGGTCCCACTGGTCGAACGCATCTGCGATGATAGGTTCCAACGAAGCGAGATCCTCGCTCGTTATGGACAACGTCCGGAGCAACTGCTGCTTCAACAGCGGCGTACACGAAAACGACAACAACAACGTCGACGCAAAACTCTGTCCACCCGTCAGTGGCGGCTGAGGAAACGACGGATCCTGTGGATTCATCGGGTGCGGATGCCCCATTTCGTGTGGCAACACTTGATACTCGTTTTGCCCGTTCACGCGAAACTGAACCTCCTCGATACCAGGTAGCATCTCGCTCGTCATGTCTAGACCGAGTTCCCTCATTTTGCGCTGTTTCACGAGGGTGCGATGTTTCCGTTGTCGCTCTCGCGCTGCGGCTCGGACGCGTTCCCTGCGTGCGAGCTCCTCGGGGGAGAGCTCCTGACCGGTAAAAGCCTGAGGGGGCGGCTGAGGTGGCTGAGGCTGTGGGGGAGGTGGAGGTTCGGTCGGCTGTGGGTAGGACATTGCGGCATTCAGGTTATTGACATGGCGGTCACGCTCTCGCTTTCTTCGTTGCCTTTCCGCAGCTTTCTCCCTTTTCAGTCTCTGGGCAGGTGTTTCATTTTCTCTTGAACCTCGTCTGCGCGAAGACGAGACGGGGGACAAAGTACTCTGGGACGGGTTGTGGTGGACAACCGGATCCATCGCATTCATACCCAGCCCGGCTTAAAATTCTTCTTCAGAAGAGGGCGGTGTGACGGGGTCGTTACGGCGGCGGGGGGAGTGACGGAGGTCGTGACCGAGAGTGACCAAGGTGTGAACAAACACCGTCACACTTCTAGCTTCATGTGGCGTGAGAAATGCATATAGTTATATTAGTTTTCTAATTAAATACACGTCCTCCCCTTCTTATCATGCTCTCCCGTGCAGGTCCAACACCAATCCACTCTATCGGAGTACCAAGATAATTCTCGATAAATTCCACGTATTTCTTGCATTTATCCGGGAGATCGTCGTAGCTGGTCACAGACGTGATGGCTGTCTGCCAGCCGGGAAGGGTCTCATACACCACCTCCACTTTCGACACCACCTCCAGATCAGCTACCAGCCAAGTTTAGAACCATTCCCTCGAACGTATCCTGATACGCACCAGAGAAATGGGAAAGCGTTTTTCCGTCGACGGTGTACTTGATGGCCACCTTGATCTCGGGGAGGGTTTCCAAAACGTCCAGTTTGGTCAAGTTCAATGTGTCATAGCCATTGATAAGGCAGGAATGCTTCATGACAACGAGATCTAGCCAACCAGCTCGGCGGCGACGTCCAGTCGTCGTTCCGTACTCTCGACCGACCTCTTGAAGATGTACACCAATGTCCTGTCAACATCCTCAGAAGTGGCGCTGTGAATGTGTGGATCGACTCACATTGAGCTGTTCGGTGGGGAACGGACCACCACCAACACGAGTGGTGTACGCCTTGACGACACCTATCGCAGTTCCAATGGCCTTAGGAGGAATCCCGAGGCCAGTGCAAACACCACCGATCGTGGTCGAGGAGGATGTCACATAAGGATACGTCCCAAAGTCAATGTCGAGCATCAGTGCATTTGCGCCCTCAACAAGAATCCTTTTCTGTGCTGCCAGAGCATCATGGATGTAGGCGACGCTGTCTACGACGAACGGTTTCAACCGTTGAGCCAGGTGCTGCAGAGAAATGAGCTCATCAGTGACTAGGTTGCACAGTGTCCTGCGATGCCTGCCTTGTACCGCTCAATCTCGCCTTCTGTATCATACTCGAAATGGCCATAGCGTTTGAAACGACCCTCTACGATCCTGCGGAATTTGTTCGCAAATGTATTGTGATCAAACAGATGGTGTACACGGAGACCGGAACGTGACGCTTTGCCAGAATACGCAGGGCCGATGCCCTTCTTCGTAGTCCCGATGCTGCAACAACGTTATACTAGCGTAGTGGGGCAATGAGAACGAACAGACCTTGAACCTCCCAGTTCCACCTCTTTCAAGCCATCGACGATCTGGTGAAAGTCGAAGACGAGATGAGCTCTATCGGAAACGAATAGCCGATCAGAGCATCGGAGGCCTGGATAAAGTCAGATACCGTGCTGAAGCACAACCTCCTCCCTCACCTTGCTTCTGCAGAGCGTCGAGCTCTTCAAAGAACGAAGGGACATGGATCACCACACCGTTTCCGATGAGTCCAGTACATGTAGGGTTGACGAGGCCTACACATGTAATTGATCATTACTCCATGACTGATCAGAACGATATCACGTCATCCATCATACACACCGCTCGGGAGTAAGTGAAAAGCAAAGGTCGTCGGGATCTTCTCTGGGCCGATCGGAACGACAATGGTATGACCAGCGTTATTACCGCCTGCACAGCGTGCGCAGATGTCGACTTGTGAAGAGAGGATGTCAACGAGTTTACCCTTGCCTTCGTCGCCCCATTGGGCGCCGAGAACAACGGTCACTGCACGGTGCATCAGTCGTGCGTCGAATGTCGAGGATCGGTGGGTTGCGGGCGTACCAGGCATGACCAACGTTACTTATACCCCGGGCTGTTGGTCACCTGAGAGCCGTGGTAGAAAGTCAACCTGATCCGAGTTGGCACGAACAGCGAGTATCACTGTCCGAAAAAGGCAACCAAACCTAGGCCGTACTCTTTGTCCAGCGCTATCAAGCATGCCAGCCTTTCAATCTAACCCGTTGAATTCTTCTCCATTTCGGAAGACGCTTAAGCGACATCCTGCGTTGTTTGGGCTACCATTCATACTCATCATGGTTGGCGCTTCGTTTGGTCTCCAATCCTTCACCCAAACGCGCTATGACTTGCAGGACAAGAGAATTAAACAGGCAAGCTCATATTATATCCATCATAGGTCCTCTCACTGTCGTCGATATATTTGTACAGCTGTCTCAAGAAGAAGCCCTTGGACTTGACAAGTCTAAGAAAAAGTTTGATATTCGAGAAGAGTATTATGTGCGTGTATCGGTGCTCTACCTTATCGGGAGGCTCATCTCAGACGTTGTATAGAAATTGAGTGCGATGACTGAACAGGAATGGGAGCCAAAGAGAATTGCCCGGCCGAGAGATGTGCCGGAGTGGGGTGTACCACCGACCCGGCCAGATGTATTCCCTGATCAACTTCCTCTCATCAAAACCAAACAGTGAAGCAGCACCCGGTACGATGTATCGCCAAATTGGCTTCGGGTCAGTTGTTCACCCCCATTTTTGCGATTATGGCGAGTCTTCGCAGGGTTGACGTTGAGTGACGATGGAGGAGTTGGGGTGTGTTACAGCTGGGCACGGTGACCTCGTTGTCTAGTTCCCAGTATCGGCTACTGAGTACTTTCCCAACTTTCCCTGCGGGTGCAATTAGCAAGTGACGATGCCGTACTCGGCAGAGCTGGGCGCTCCTCTCTGCTGTGGTCCGCAAGGTGATGACATGTGGAATAACCGGGTTTATCTCTCAGATCTGTACACATGAACCACCTAGGTTTCGTTCGTATTCATTCGAGATGGGTGTATATACCTTGATGATCGTCGGATTAGGGCTTCAAAATTGGCGTTGCAAAGCTGCTTATAGTACTTTGCACCTTGACAAGTGACACTTTTTCATACCCTCTCAACAAGTGCCGATATCAAGCAAGCGGGATCTGTTGTGTATATGGTGCAGATCACTTAGAGGCCACCAACTTTGTGCAGTGGCCAAATTGAATGTGGAATGGTAAACCCTAACCCTAACTCTATGTAACCCTATAGTCTGTATAAGGGTTGTTGCCAACCCTTCCTGCTCGGTAGTAATGTAGGTTAACTTGGAGTGAACAATGAATTGTTGTCCCAAACCATCAGAAACTTTATGCACACAATGGTCAAAACTTACAAAGAAGCTTGCTGCTGCACCTGAAAGGAACAAGGGAAATGCCCTAGCCAAACCACACACAACCCAAGGACAAGCCTAAGCCTGTGATCAAGGGAAGAGAAATGGAATTCGAAAGCTAGGTAAGTACAAGCGCTATCTACTGACTATATACTACTACACTAACCCTATGCCCTAATAACTAAGTGAGTCTAGGCCAGGCTATGTTACGAAACCCCTTTCTCCACACCTTTTTCCTCCCTTTTTCACCCTTTCTTTTGCTTGACCAGTGGCATGTGACTTTGGAATCACGTGACCCACTGCATGCGCTCAAGACCAGTGACACCTGGCACATGACCTAGCACATGACCCAGGCATGTCTTGACATGTATGCGTCGAGCACGCTATCCATCACTGATCGGGAACAGCCGGTTCCCTGAGCCATCAAGCCATGTGTGCTGCTGCAGGTTGCACAGCCAAGAGACCACCAATCTCAGTTGAGTTGGCAGCGCTTGTACCTAGCGCTACCTCCTTTCGCAGATCGCCGATGGGATCTCCCGATCCGATCCCTTGGACTAAAGAGAAAGTCATCAGATCCAGCGTAGCCAGCTCATATCCGTATATGGTAGCACTGCCCGAGAAGCAGGGCCTATAAATATGGGCTCCGCTTTAACGCCTCTTCTTTAGTTTAGTCCACTTATATCTACAGCGGGATCTTCACTCCTCGAAGCTCCTTCTAGATATTAAGGCAACCCATCAGTCTTCTTTTCATTTACCTCACCAGCCTTGGTGTAAGGCTGCAAGTTAGTCTCTGGTCCCCATAGTGGTTGTTGTTCGCAACATCCGACTCTACGGCATTGCTCCCGCAACAGGCTAGACCAATGATGTAACGTCGATGTCACAGGAACGACTAATGACATATGATGATGAAAGGGTGATGACAAAGGCTAGACAAGGTCAAAGGGGCCAGATCGTAAGGTAACAACTGGGGCGAGATGAGTACAGGGAGTCGGCACAAGTAACAAGCTGAGCTGAGGATCAAAGGGGGAATAAATAACCAAGGTGCTATGGGATAAGTGGCTGAAGCTGTAGGGCGAGGACAGGAGACATGGCTGATGGGGAGAAAGGCAGCAAAGACTGCGATAAGACACAAGAGATAGCAAATACTACCTATGAATACTGATTGGGAAATGAAACGCGATGAGCCATGGCCACAAGGAAGTGGCAGAGAGCTGTGGGCGAGACATGGTGAGAGTGTAGCATAGTGCCTACACAGCATAGTCGTTTCAGCACCAAGGCAAACCTCCCTCTTGCACTGGCCTCAGTGGAGCTGAAGACCATCAGACCCTGGGAACACAGGATGCATCATTAGATGGCAGCTTATCAGTTGAGTCTGGAGCCAAAGGATGCACAGGTACATGTAAAAAACTTCAGCTCAATGAAGTATGAATCATATTGCCATGTCCCAGAGACAGTGGCTGTGACAGTGTTGTGATCATGTGGAGCACAGCATTTAGTCACATGATTATCTATTTTGGGCAGGTGGCCAAATTCCCCAGTTATCCAAAATTTTGCTCCTTCAATTATTTTTCTAAAAAGAATTCATCTTGTACTTTTGTTTGCCTTACCAATATATGCATTTTTGCAAGAGGAAATATATTCCTGATTTTTTTGTGGGGTGCTAGATATTTTGCACAAAGTTGGTGGCCTCTAAGTGATCCGCACCATAGCTATAATAGACTCATCCGTTACATGTGAGGCTGTTCCTTGCCGTCACACTCGGCGGATTCCTTTCGCCCACGCCTCGGTCGGTGAATGGCCAATGGATTAATGGTGGTGGTAAATTTTGTTCGTCTCCAAGGTTGCGGTTGAAGCGCCAGCGCCGGTACTCTCTGTACGTCTGTGGTTTAATTCATTACCGGGAACTCTGATTCAATTTCCGGGGTGTGTCGTCTTCAGTTCACGTTCGGCAAAGAGAACGTAGTCTCCCCAACCCAGACTTAAAGCTTGAGATCAGTTTTGATCATTCGAGTCCCATCTTAACTGGGTCGCAGTTGCAGGCGTGATGAGTAGTAGATCCATCTTACCAGAGCGACACGAGTTCCCTTTATCGGCCACGCTTGGAGGCGTCGCTGTCTCGCTCAGGTGTTCTGCGTTGCGTTACCCCGTCTCACAAGGCGGGGTGACCTTAATCCTCACTCATGGTCTCACAGGCTGTAAGTCTAAACATCCCATTACATACCCTACGTTTGATCTATCACCTGTCATCCTTGACAGGTAAAGAACTATACCATATAGCCATCACACGGTTACTCGGTCTCAAGGATGCCACCTACGACATACGGGAAATATGGTCAATTGACTTTCCTAACCACGGCGGGGCAGCTACTCTGAATCGCCGTCTTCTCGATGAACATAAGGCGAACGGTGTACGGCAAGGATTTGATGGGACCTGCAGTGAGCGCTCATCGGAAACCATCGCGTGCCTGATATTGATCCGCCCCACCAGCGACCATGGACTTTGCTGCCTATTTGAATGCCTTTTTGTCGTTGCCACGTTTCCGAGGACACAACGTCGTCGGTATGGGACACTCAGGCAGTTGCACCGCTTGGTATGCCACTCCTTTCCTTGTCCCGACCCTCCCTTCAAAGCGCTGAGCGCGATTACAATTGACCGCAGGGTGCACACATTGACCAAGTTTGCTCACGTGTATCCGAACGCACTCATCCTTCTCGAACCGACGCTCATGTTCCCTTCCATGTCCCCAACCGACCCCCGCTCGATCCACGGTGCTGCCAACGTCCGCGGCGCACTCGCCAAACGTGACACGTGGCCCTCCCGCACAGAGCTCAGGAGTTGGCTCACGACAAATGGAAAGAGTATCTGGACTCGATGGGACCCGAGAGTACTCGATCTATATGTGGTACGTGCCGGGGTTCCGGCGAGAGGAACCATGTCGCATGATGAGTTGTCGCTCGTTAGGAATATGCATTTGACGAGGTGGTGACGTCGAAGGGGCAAGGATCGTATATCACCCCGAGGATACGCAAGGACGAGGAGGCCCCGTTGTACGCGTGTCTGGCGCACACGGTTGAGCCTTCACAGCTCGCTGCGGTGAGTACGGCGCTCAACGAGGGTGGCAAGCGAGGCGTACACATCATCTGGGCTGAATTTGAAGAATTCATGTACGTGGTCATGTTTTCTTGTTGCACTCGTCGGAGCGTGAAGACGCTGCTTCGTATGCAGATCCAACACAGCAAAGGCCGAGATTCTGGATGCAGCGGGACACCGGATAACGTCACAGCGCACAGTCATGGGGTCTGGACATCTCGTGAGTCGTGCAATCCCGTTCTCTGTGTGGTTGGTGACGTTTTGTGTCATGGCTTTTGGGATAGGTGCCGCAACTGAAACCGGATGCGCTTGGAGATGCGATGCACGAGGTGCTTAGGCTGATTGGGAGTGGCACAAGGTCTTTGCTTTGAACATACCATTACTACTTGCTGGTCCCATACGTACACCCTAATGCCAGGTACTGTCCTTTAACGAAACGTGGTCGAGTGCATCCATAACATCACTGTTATTGGTCGGGACTTCCCAAGTAACTCCTCGTGGCTTGTACATGATGTATCTTAGATTCTTAGTCTGGAAATCGACCGTCGCCTAACTTGTTGCTAACAACGGCCCGGCCCGGGTACAATCAACGACCCTCATAGTATGGGCCAGTTTTCCACAGCTCTGTTCACTGGCAGTATCACTGCGTGGAATTTCAGTACGGTACTACCGTGTCTGATTCTGTGCCAATACCCACAACAAGTTCAGGTCCGACGGGGCCGCCGTGCTACCGCCCAACCATGTTCCGCAGAATATCCTTTGGGCGAGACCGCTCGGAACCAACCTCGCCCTCAAAGTCGCCACCCAGTTCTCCAACCGGTCGCTATCGCGCTCATTATCAACATCCTTCTGGAAGCAGATTCACCGAGGATGCCGTCTCGGCCGTCTTGACTTCTGAAGCAGGAAGCGATGCCACATCCCTTGGAGCCCCTAGTGCGCGTTCCATACCTGCCTGGAGGGGCTTGCGCATGCAGCCGCCTAGGCTCCAAAAGCTACGTCGGGCACCTCAACCTCCTTATCGACCCCCGCTGCCTGTCCACGTGGACGAGAGTGTCGCTGATTCCGAGTCAGAAACTACCAGTAGCACATGGACGGTAAGTCTACATGTAATCGTTTGTGTGCGGCGGCGGCAATAACACAGGCATATCCTGTTTCCGTTGTTGACAGATGGCATCAATACCAACACCGGCACCCTCATCAGCGGTGTTGCCATTGCACCCGATATCGTTCCGCCCCACACCTCATCCTGCGGAATCGTTCACAGAATATGACCGGTTGCAAGTGCGGTCAGACGAGACGCCTTCGCTTGTCCTCCTCCGCGCCGTAGCCCCTGAAAAAAGTGAACTCTGCGGCGAGCTCCTGAAGACGTCCCTCCCTTCCAACCGTGATGCGATGCGGGACATCATACCCCGACGAAACGGGTTCGTAGACACCGTCATCGAGGCATACAATAATCACCGGGGACTCATCGTGCGCCCGGATGACGTTTGGCTCGCGATCATGACGCAGTTTAGTTTCTTTGTCAATGGGCATGCGGAGGCGCTTCGCAAGGTGTTTGTCGCTCACGAAGGGAGGCGCGAATTGGTTGTCAAATCGGGGGGTAATCGGTATACCATGGACACAGCGTCCATGGTACATCAGATGACGGCGCTGATGGAAGAGCAGATCACCGACGCTTCCCTACGCGAGTGGATCATGCCCAATTTCACGACAACGACCGCAGTGGACAAAATGACGTGCGCCATCGTGATGATGGGCATGATGAAAGATTACTTTGCGTACAAATTCACCCTCCGATGTGGGATCCCCAAGGTCACGCTCGAAGGTAAAAAGGAAGACTGGCAAACTATTCTCCGCCGTCTCGAGCATCTCAAAAAATACGGCATCCAAACAATCGCATGGTACCATCTCCTCCGCCCCGTTCTCTCCCGTTTCGTCAATGCCTATGATGACCCCACCCATCCGGAGAACCTCGATTTTTGGAACAAGATTGCCCATCGGGAGTTGGGAAGCGGTCCGCAATGGTTGTCGGGATGGATCACCGCGTTTTGTGTCTTCAACGAACGCGGTCAATGGCAAGGCAACACGCTCAACGAAGAACGGATCCGGGAGCACGAACCCAAGAAACTCCTTCGACCTGCCGATCCGCTTCAACTGACCCCTTCCCAGTTTGCTGCGGTCTACACGGTCCGCGAGCGCGTCCCGTATCTTGCGTTGGACGGCTTTCCGTATCCGACCATCGAAAGTCAGGACGTACCGTGTGGGTATGCGTGTTTGGATGTGACGTTGGATGACAATGGGGAAGTGATGGAGACGGTGTTGATTGCGGGGTCGGTGGGGGCGCAGATTTGTTCGACGGAGAAGACGGAGTTGTTTCGGAACGGATTAAGGGATACGGTGAGACCGGTTCCGGCGTGGTGGTATCTCATCAAACGAAAGATGGTTCGGGATGAGTACGAGGAGGAGGACGAAACAGACAGTGAGGGTTAGATGGGATGTCTCCGTCACAGAGGTGTCGTGGTGCGTGATTTTTTTTTTCTTTTTTTCTTTTGATCCGTGTTATTGGCCTATCCTATGCTTGCCAAGTTCTTACATGCCTCGCGTATTGTTTTGTCTGTAACTTATACAGTAGTATCATGCGGTCATCCAAGTTCTCGTCCTTCAAGGCTTTTTCCCCGGAGACCGACCATCCGCCGAACGCCAGTTCAGGCCCACTACCTCGCTCGGGGCAGTGTATTATTTAAATGATCAAGAACGTGACCGCTCGTGGCATCGCCCAGGATGTCTCCCCGGCTGAGTTCTCCGGCATACAATAAGAGAGGACTTAACAAGGGAGATACTTCGTATGATCAGAACGACTGTCTTCTGATCTCAAAGTATTCGATTTCACCCGGGGACCCAAGGGCCGAGGGCAGGGCGCGTGGCACATGGAACCGATTTGTTCAAACTACACCTGCAAGTCGTCGTTGTTCACTGGCACATAAATACAAATTCAATATGTACCTGCCAGTGATAACTATGGCCCTGCGTATAGACTGACTTTCTTGTTCCGAGTTCTAAGCTTGGCGGATTGGAATCAGATCAGCAAGCCTCCTCATCAACACTGCGTCGGACCTCACCCGCCACCCCTGTTCAGGTATAGTACGTAGTATGTCTGTTTGACACCACGCCAGTGGGTTCTCGTGCGTACGGCCCGGGAGTGATGGCGATGGCGCCAGGAATCATGGCCGTCAGGCCCAAGTTGTACCATTCAGAACGTCGAAGCCGTCGAAGGCCCTCCGAGTCGGGAAGTTCGTTCATCCTTACCTCCCCCATTCCGAGCTTCAAACACAGGATTAAGATTGGAATTTCGTTTCTGATTCAGGGCTCTCCTAAATCCCTTGCATCTCTGCGGCGTCCTCAACCGACCGCGCCGCGGAGACTAATGGTGCCAGTCACGTACTCCAACTTCGGGAATCCGTACACCTTTCATAGGGTGTCAGCCTATCTGCGCTATGCAACCAAGACACAGAATGAAAAGAGAGAGAGAGAGAGAGAGAGAGAGATGTACACACCGACGACAGGTAAAAGTGCGCAGCATTAATTTGCGCGGGACCATTGAAATAGTTTGGAACGGTCACCGTGACGCTGTCCAACGCGTACCCCGAGCTGTTGGTCGACTGCGGAGTGAAAACACCGGTGTAGACGGGGGGGCCCAACTCCTGGGAGGGATCTGTATATTCAGGTGAACAGGGAGTGACACCAATCACGAGTGCGATTTCCTGAATAACGGCGGATGATGATGATGGCTATGGCAATGTCAGTGAGTGAGAATGATCTCCAGAGTAGTGATAGGGAAAGGAACAATGAACAGCTCCGAGATGTGGTACGCACCGCTCTCTCAAACCCAAGGGTGACGCTCGAACCTGCGTCCATGATGGTTCCTGCAGCAGGTCGGACGATGGAGATGCTTTGCGCAAGTGCAACGCTTGCGAGCGCTGCGACACAGAGAAGTTACCCGAAAGATCTGAACATGATGTGCTACTGAGTTCGGATAATGGAAGGGGAAGCGCGAGAGCCTCCTCCCCAAGTGTCGCCCATTTTATACGTTGGTCGAGCGGGCACTCCTGGCCTGTATTACGCGGAGGGGCCGCCAAAAAATGTTTCAGTAAACGCGAGTGTGACATTCCCATTCTACATATAGGATACGGGGGCATTTGGATCTTCAGGGGCGTTGACCGGTGACACGTGGGAACGGAATGATCCTTTGCAAATCATCGGTGACAAGACCATACTGGACCGCATGATGGGGCAAGACATAGATGTAAGAACACTTGTATGAACTGACGCCATGAGTCAGCCCAATGATTGCAAACTACAGAAGCCCGAAGGCTTACTCAACACGACTTTTGAATATGGGTCATGAGATCTAGTCATGAATGAGTGGTTTGACAGATGACAACAAGTTAGACATGACGTAGTACAGTCAGAATGCGTTACCTTTGCAGCATGCACACGCAAGTCTGTCAGAAGGTTTCGCATGGCCGCCTACAAGTGCTTGGTGCATAGACCCGCGCCGATGTCATACTCATCGTAACCATATCAATGTGTTGACCTGTCATAAGTTAAAACAAGGGACAATGGTCCAGGTCGAGGAACCGAGGTCAGATCGTTAGCAAAAGCCAGGTGAAACTCCACACCACGTACCAATTGCAAGTGGCGAGTAGAGTGTTCTCGGTGGTGTGTCGGAACTTTTCTGCGACCGTGCGAAGTCATTACCATGCAGGCAATCCGACTAAACCTGTACAGTCATTCCCCGCCACTTGGGCCACCAAGTTTTTGGTTACTTCTGCACTCATGACAACAACATTTTATCAAGATCAGTTGGTAGGGTCACTTGGGTATATACTCAAACATATGGTAGAAATAAGATCTAATTGAATGAGAATATTATACTTCCATGATCAGCAGTGCAAGAATCAACCACTTATCATGCATGTTTCACCACTTGAGCCATCACCAAATCAGGTATATCATCGCCAAGTGTTATCTTAGTGTTATCAGACAGGTTACTCTATGCTCTCACTGTCACTCTCTGTGCCATCAGCATTCCCATCACTTTGCTCATCCTCACTGGCAGTCACCTCACTGTTTCCCTCACCAGCCCTGCCACTGGCAGTACCTTCCCCTCATTCAGATCCAGGTTTTGGAGCCTGTGGCTCCATCAGCAAACCAACCCTCATCCTGACAGAGCTGTACAGTATCGAAGTTCAAAGGAACCTCAATGGCGCAGGGACAAGAGGGAGTGTTAGTGAGAGAGACTCACTGAGGCCCAGAGGATAGTAATCAGGTATTGAGAGTGACACTTGAGTAAGTGGGATTGGTCTCTGAGGTCTTGGCAGAAGCTCAGGTCTCAAATGGAATGAAGGGTGGAAGAATCATTAAATACTACTGGCAGTAAGGCCAGGTTTAAATAGAAGTACAGTGTTTGTACTTGTAGTGGTAAATGTCCCATAAGGGGACGTCTTGTAGAATACTATGGAATATCATGAAATGATATGTAATACATGAGTCATGCTATATAAGCTAAATGAGTCATGATCAGTAAGCGATTGGTAAGTCATCCAATAGCATTACTAGCTCTTATCTATGATGTCAGAATGACATCATGTTATTGTAATATGAATAGTGTAAGTGGTCCAGGCCATGGACCTTATAAGTATGACGTAACAAAGGTCTAGACAGACCTAGATTCTAGGATGTGAAATTGAAGAATTAAACATAGAAACCTAGAATCTCAATACTCCTCCTCGCTGTTCATGTTGTGGTAGTGGGATAAGGTATCAACTGTAAGGCTTGTCTTCCTTCTTGGAATTTAATCTTGCCCAAGTTCTTCATAAAGATGTCAGCGAATTGCTGACCTGTTGGAACATAGTAGAGCTTTATCTCTTCATGTGTAATGGCTTCTCGAATGTAGTGTTCAGGTATATGAATGTGCTTTGTTTGTCCTTCTTGAGCAGGGTTGGATGCAAGGAATATTGCACCTTGATTATCGATGCAAAGTGATAGAGGACCTAGCTTCAGTCCAAGTTCTTCGTAGATGTTACGAATCCACTGGATCTGCTTTGCTGCTTCGGTCATACCACAATATTCTGCTTCCATAGATGACAGCCTAACTCTTCACTGTTGGCGTGATAACCAGGAGATGATGCCGTTTGTGAGGTACATGGCATATCCTGTTGTAGACCGTGAAGTCTCAATGTCTCCAGCCCAATCTGTATCTGGATAGGCAATAAAACCATTGTGGTTGCCTGTCACTCCATACTGGATGCAGAACTTTGTGGAAGAGGAAAGATAGTGCACCATGAAGAGCGCTTTCTGCAGATGTTCTTCAGTTGGATTGACCGAGAACTGCGACATCTTGATAACAGAAAAAGCCAGGTCTGGCCATGTGCCGAGCATGATGTAGAGCAATGATCCGATGACCAATTGATACTTCATGCGAAGGGTCTGATTGATTGTCTCATTTGGGTTTGGTCTCGGGTTGTACCCGGTAGGTAGAGGAATGGTAACCTCTTTGGCGTTCTCCTGACCAAAGCGTGCTACTACTTTCTTTGCATACTTTGTCTGGTTGAGGGTAATCATGTGTTTGCGACAATCTCTGGTGATACGCATCCCCAGGTATTCTGTAGCTTTGTCAAGATCTCTTGATTCCCATTTCTTCATGAACTGTGCTTTATGCACGAGGACTTGTGCCTTGTTGCTACCCATAAAAAGAGCATTGTCAACGTAAATGAGAAGAATGATCAGATTTGTTCTGATCTTCTTGAAATAGGTTCCTGGATCTGATTGTGATTGGATAAATCCCATATCCAGGAGACTTTGATGGAGCTGCTTGTTCCATTGTAGAGCAGCCTGCTTCAGCATGTAAATGGCTTTGCAAAGTCAACAAACTTTTCTCTCTTGTCCTTTCACTATGAATCCTTCTTGTTGTTCCATATAAATTTCTTCATTTAGCTCTCTGAGCAAGAATGCTGTCTTGACATCGAGTGCTTCTAATTCCCAATTGTGAAGCGCAGCTAGGGCGAGTAGCAGTTGAAGAGTTTCGAATCTTGCGACTAGCAAGAAGGTGTTTTCATAGTCAATTTCAAAGACTTGTGTGAATCCTTTAGCAAAGAATCAAGCTTTCTTTTGACCGTCTGACTTGATAGCATATACCCATCTCCCTTTGATGGTTTGGCGACCTTTAGGTAAGTCTGCTAGCTCCCATACTTTGTGATCTTGAAGTGACTTTATCTCATCCTTCATCGCAATTCTCCAAGGTTCTTGATCCTCTGGATTCAACTTGAGGACATCCCTATACTGTTTAGGTAGGGGACCTTTGGGTGAGTCAACTGCCATAGATAAGTGGTTGTTGTATCCACTGGGTACTATACATTTCCCCTAAATCTTCCTCAGCATTCGTAGGTTGTGGTGTAAGAGCCATAGGCTCCTCCTGAATAAGATCTGCGCCCTGTTGTAACTGTCTCTCTATTTGAACTGGAGGTCGGTCTCCATATACATTATCTGGCCTGATACATGGAATGGGTATCCTTGTGGAACATCGTTGTTCAACAGGTGGTCGAAATGTCTGTCTGTGATCTATAGTACAAAGATCTTGATGTGGTCTTGTACAAAATTCAGGGATTGTCTCATCAGGTCTCTGATGGGGAGGTAACCAACCATGTCTTCCATGTAGAGGTGGAAATTCGAGTGGTTCTGGAGTTTCTTTAGGAGTAGAATCAGTTATCTCTCTATGCTTATGCTGGTGTCGGTCTGACAAAGTAGACCAGTGTCCTGTTTCAGGTACTTCTCGCTTTACAGCGGGTTTCATAGGTGAAAAGTCCTTTGGGGAAGAATGATATTGTGGCAGTGACAGTGATCCTGATGGAGTGCCGTTGTCAAAGAATAAAGGTGATGGTAAAGCATCATTATCTTCTGGCAACATCCAGGGTTGTATTCTTTCAGACACATGTCCAATGTCTGAGGGAGGTAGCTGATTGGGATTGTGACTAATACCTAAGGGAAGATTGATGAAAAGATCTCGTGGCAGATTGTGATTCCATTCTTGAGATAAATCTTCATGAGAGTTGTCCAATGCTTCATTGTCTTCATCGGCTGGAATTGGGACAAAGTTGTCTTGATGAACCTGATCTCTGGAACAGAATGGAAATACTTCTTCATCAAATATGGCGCAAGTCGAGACAATGACTCGGTGTTTCTGGGAAGACCAGAAGTGATAACCTTTTGTGTTCGGTTCGTATCCGATAAAGGTCATTTCTTTGGCTTTAGGTGATAACTTGTCTCTCCTTTGTTCTGGTGATATAAACACATAGGCTCATGTCCCAAATATCTGAAAGTATGAAACATCTGGTATATCTCCGTTGAAGAGTTCAACGGGTGTCTTCCATTGATGATGTTGGATGGGCTGTCTATTATAGACATGTACCGAGGTCTTGACAGTGTCTTGCCAAAAGCTTTTAGGCATACAGGCATGGTGTTGGATGGCTTCTGCTTTTTTGAGCAGAGTTCTATTGAACCTCTCTGCACAACCATTCTGTTGAGGAGTGTGGGGAACAGATGTCTGATGTGTGACACCTTTGGTAGTGAAGAACGTTTGTGGTTCTTAACCCAAAAATTCCCCTCCTTGGTCTGAACGTACAGAGGTGAGAGTATGACCAGTGAAGGTCTGTGCCCAAGCAGTCATATCTTTAAACCTAGCGGCAACAAGATCCTTGGTGCGAATGAACACAACCAGGGCATAGCCTGAGTAATCATCGATGAAGGTGAGAATGTAGTGGGCTCGAGAGCGTGGTTCAACCGGTAAAGGACCGATTAAATCTGTGTGGACCAGAGCGAGTGGACGATTGACCCTTTTATCAGAAGACAGAAATGGTCAGTCGGCCATCTTCCCTAAAGTGCATCCTTTGCGGGTTGCAGGGATGACAAAAGGAGGTAGTCCAGAAACGTGCGTAGGTGCTTGTCAAAGTGCATTCTTCAAAAGGTGACCAAAACGCTGATGCCATAGATGATAAGAAGCTGATTCTGAAGCAAGGAAAGTAACAAGAGCATTCTCTGGAGTAATCAATCGTGACTGAAACCAGTGAAGGTTGTTCTTGGTTGATCTAGCAGACACCTGTATAACCAAGTTTCCCATTGCGTTCCAGATTCGGCTGGTAGAATCTGCGATCTCGCAGATGTAGCCTTGCGATGTCAGTGTGGGAACTGACAGTAGTCGATGTGTTGCGTGTGGTGCATACCAAACTTCCTGTAAAGTAATAGGCTGAAAAGAATCTTGCTGAACGATAATCTTGTCAGGTCCGTACATAGGCACAGTTTGTCCATTCGCCACGGTAGTGATGCGAGTGTGCAAGTTCAAGTGGACAAAATCATCTTTAAAAGGCGAAAGATGATCAGAGCAACCACTGTCAATCATCCAGTGATCTCTGGCGAAAGATTGAGACTCAGAATCTCCTCCTAGCACAAAAGCACCATGATAACAGTAATCTGTCTCGTCATTGTCATATCCATATAAAACCTGGTCATTGTCATGCTGCAGATGAATGCCATGGTCTTGTGGTGTTCCAGGAACAACCACGGTGGTCTCTACCAAAGTAGGTAAGGAGGCAGATAAATGATCAAGATGGTCAAGATTCCCAAAGTGGGAAGAGCTTGATGGTAACCCCCAAATGCTAATCTTCATCGATGTCTTCTTCATCTTCTGCATCTTCTTTTGCCCGATAGGAGAGATCTCGCCTGACTCAGAAGGGGCATTCTGAGAGGTGGTGGAGAAAGGACATGGACGAGGGTCCAGCAACGTTCATTCCGATATCTTCTGCTTCGTGACTCCATTCTGTTGCTGCTATTGTTATGACGCTACCACTCTCTAGGCGTGAGCCAAGATAGATAACCGTCAAAGAACTAGTAGTGAGCAATCAAAGAGATGCTTGAAGACTCAAGGAGACGAATACACCAAGAAAGCAGGTATATTGCGTAGAATTAGCTGGGGAGCTAAGTTCTATGCCTGAGGGGTTTATATACAGGAGAGACCGTGCTACGAAAGGAGAGGATTCCAAAAAGGGGAACGGCCTCATGGTATCCTGCAGGCATGGTAATGAGGAGGCCTCATGGCGAGGCTATGCATAGCGGAGATGAATGAAGGCAGTGTCGGTCCTAAGAATAGGAAAGAAGAAGGACCGACCGTCTGGTAAGAACAAGGTTAGGTTTACACAGGAAAACGCTGAGGAGATCTAAAGAGATCAACCAGGAAAGGAAAAGGTGGTCCATGGGAGCGGGATGCTCATCCACAATGTTGGAAAAGAGAATGAAACGAAATGGTAACCACGGAGTGTAGGATAAGGGTTTAGGGAACAGAGCCAGATCATTGGTTTGTAACAGCTATAGTCGAGGAAACTTCCTTGGCCTCTTGTTCCACTTCCATGTGGTCAAGGTAACAATCTTGTGGATCATTAAGGGATGGATAGACGATGTCTTCTTTGACATAATCATTCTCTGTAAAGACCTCATTAGCAAATGTTATCTCATGTGCTTGTGCGCAACCTTTTCCTTTACAGTTGTGTCTCTTATTGTAGCCTTCTTGCTTGGTCTATGACTATGGAGTAAACTTCTTCTTCTGACCTAAAGAAGAGCCTCGGTTCCAGTTTGGATATCCAGTATCGGTGTGTTGCTGCTGTTGAGGCATGTTACCATAATGGTAACTATTCGACGGTCGTGGCTGTTGAGAGCCTTGGTTCTGAGATCTCCACTGATTCTGTTGTGGAGGTCCTCACTGAATGACAGCTGTACGATTTGCAGTTGCTTGTTGGTCTCTGGATACTTCAGAGATCCAGGAAGTGAGTGGTCTACGAGTAGCATGTAGATCCATTTCATGAAGGATACGTTGAGAAACATTCTCCATTGTGAATTGGGTTTCATCAAGGGTTTGCATAATGGTGGAAGCTAAACTGAAAAAGTCTTGTGGGAGTTGATTAAGAAGGATCATCACTTTGAACGATGCAGGGAGATTGAGTCCAGCTTGAAGAAGCTGTTTGAACATCTGAATGATCTTTGAAATGTTTTCATTGGCTGAGCATGGAGAGATGTGTGTTCACATGATTTTATGAAACATATAGAACTGGCCAGATATGCCAGTCTTGCCAAATAAACCTTTCAAGGTCTCCCAAAGAGTGTGAGCGACTGAGGAGAAGGTGTTGGGATCAGCCCATTCATAGTTGACATGGCTGGTTAACGAATCATTAATTGTGGAGGCAATAAAGCCAAGAACACGCTTGTCTAGGATCTTCCACTTTAAGTGATCTTCAGTGGTAGTCTGAAGCACATAAGTGAGAGTCCCATCAACAATTTCCCAAACTGAGTAGGCTTGTAGGGCAGAGCGAACACGTATGCTCCAAATGGGGTAGTTGCTTTGTCCAGAAAGGACAGGAATGCGTGAAAGAAGAGAAGATTTGATCTTGAGTTCACTTGATGTGGGGAGTGCCATATCTATAAAGAGAGGAGATCTGAAAAAATATCATCAGGAAAGAAACTTTCAAAGAGATAGCCTATAAGGGAGAAGTTGGTAGGAGGTCCTGTTCCTTGTCTCGGTGGTAAAGCCAGTGGTCTCAGCTGTGAAGCCGGTGTCCTTGATCTTGATGATGGAAGCCTCAGATACACCCATTTCTTCTTGCTTTCCCAGTCAAGTTTTCTTTGGTACTTCGTCTTCTTCTGTGATGCAATAGGAGGGTCTTGATGATGCTGAGTCATCGGTTTAATGGAATATGATTCAAACTGGATGTAATCCAAGTCTCGCATGTAATGTGGATTACCGATGTAGACATTGGTAATAAACCCTTCCTGAATGCAGATGTCACGAGAAGAGGTGGAGATGAATGGAAGTGAAATTGATGAAGAAGTATCGTTAAGAAAAAGAAAGTTCTCGATAGGAGACTGTAAGTCTTGGTGGTAAGCAGTGGGAGAAAATATGGCAATGATGGCAATGGTAGCGGCCAGGTGGGTGGAACCAGTGTGGAATGGAGCCATCTAAGGGCTTGCTTGAAGCCGTCTATGTCTTTGACCTTTCTCTCCAGCTCTGCAATTTCCTCGGAAAAAAGGTTCTCCTTGGAGCCCTGAATAAATTGCATTAAGCTCATCCTTGTTGTTACAAAGGTGAGTGGCCTTGAGAAGACGTTGAAGTCTTCATTGTGTACGGGCTTGCAGAGTGAAATCCTGTTGGAAAATTGAGCGCTGGTGATGGTCAAAGTAGGCATTCCAATGGGCTTGAAGGGGAGATTCCATCTGATGATGATCATTGGGTCTGTGATGATATAAAAGCTCGAACTCCGGTCTCCAGTTCTGTTTGAGAGATTTTTCTAGAAGAGAGAAATAATTTGGCAGAAATTGGGCACAGGAGGTGATCTCGAATCCTTGATAGTGGACTTGGACATGCAGTGTTTGATCTAAAGATTCGGTTGGAAAACGCCTAACCAGCTCCTTCATAAGCCTCGCCAATGGTCTCTTGGTGGAAACAAAATGAGTTGACTATATAGTCAGCCTTGGTCTCATATGTGGGGATCTGAAAAGGAATCACCTGCCGTGGAGAAACATCAACTTGTTCAAGCATGAGTTCTCTGTGCTGGTCCACCTGATGGACCGGTCCTAGGTATTCTTCGCCGAAAGTTCTGTCCTCTCAGAACTGATACGTCCGGATCTGTTGTGGTGTGAGCAAGGGTCCGGGGAGATAAATTCTCTTCTGAAATCTGGCGAACTTCCGATCCGTCCTCTGAAGAACTCCCAAATGTTGTAGTTGGGAAAGTTCTACGTCAGGTAGCTTCACATATTCATAATCAGCCTTCTTCCAAATGCGTGTGTTCTCGAAGGAATTCTGGTGATTCTGGAGTGAATCCCGTGGACTCGGTACTGGTACTTTGAGGATAGGCATGGAAAGGTACAGTGCGTGCTAAGACGTGGTCAATTAGATGTCTAGTGGGCTCTGAAGATGTTGGCGAATCTTCAGCTGTAGGAAGGATGTAGTTAAGGCTCATGAACTTGTCCCAAAGGTCATCCGGCATAAGGTCTTCGTGCTCTAGGTCACACAACTCATTAAGGAGGTTCCTCACAAGAGTACAAGAGGGCGAGTGGGAGTTGTTCCAAGGAAATGAGTTGGGGGAGGACGTAACCATAACAGTTATCGCAAACAATGTCAACAAAAGGTAGAGGCAAAGGCTGATAGCCGAAACTATCCAAGGGCACTGGGGCATAATGCGGAAAGGCATCGGGTGATATCAAATGATGGACTCTGCTAGTTAAGCAGGGCTCATAACCTATCAAAGTTCAAAGGAACCTCAATGGCGCAGGGACAAGAGGGAGTGTTAGTGAGAGAGACTCACTGAGGCCCAGAGGATAGTAATCAGGTATTGAGAGTGACACTTGAGTAAGTGGGATTGGTCTCTGAGGTCTTGGCAGGAGCTCAGGTCTCAAGTGGAATGAAGGGTGGAAGATGTTACGATTTCTCCTTTCCTTTTGCGTACGCACCTACTCTTTTCCTTTTCTCTTGGAGCCGGTCTTACCGTTCGAACCCCGTAAGACCCATTCTTTTCCTTCTCTTTTA
>JBBPNB010000261.1:0-25820 GCA_038090635.1 Rubroboletus satanas
GGATGCATCTACCATGAATATTCTTCTGTGTCAAGGAAGGCACAACGTGATGCTCGCGCGACGGGATCGTCCCAAAAGCATGTTTTCGGGACGGTATATACTCTTACCGATTACTATCGACGTTACCTCGGTAAGAACGATTGTGTTGATGTTAATGCAAAAAAAAAAATTACATGGATTTGGGCGCGGAGCAGGTTCTCGACCGTTATCGCTATTATGGCAATGACGGGAAGACGTTGAATTGCTCCATATCTTTGACCAAGCTTTCGGTCAGAAAGCTCATTGTTCCTCAACCTGCAATTCGTCATCACGAATAGGAAATCTTCAGGGCATTCCACCCTGTTCGCCAATGCGGATTTTCCTTGGCGGAGATCTCCATTGGTCCTTTGCGCCAGGTATGTTCCTGACACCCTGTGGGGCTTTCATCTGTGATGCGAGATTGTTGCCTTCATGGGGGACGGTACCATCAATACTAATATTCGAGCAAGCTCATGTATCGAACATGGCATAGTCTATGGTTCACCCCATGCACTTGAATGGGAAAGCTGAAATGAAAAGAGTCGAGAGCGGGAATATATGTTACCGATCCAGTGGGTGCACCCTCACGGTGCAGAACATTGACGGAACAGCTTCTCAATTGTCCAAGCCCAAAAACCCGGTATGGCCAAGCCCCGGATCAATGATAGGCGCTCAAATGCCGTTGAACCAGTGGCTTGAGATCAATCAGTTTACGAGCGCGCTTCTATCGGCCAACTTTTCCAGGTAATCAGCAGCCTTGAGGCGATGGGGTTGTATGTACGCAAGCGACAACTCAACGGAAACTTACGGAACGCTCGACTTCCGTCATAAACCTACGAGTAAATACTCAGGGCCGATGGCGTTGTAGGGCACTCCATATTCTTTAAAGCCCGGGGTGGTACCCTGCCAGTGGGTTCCTTACAACTTATCTACTATCTACTATTCTCGCGTTTTGTCGTTGGTACGGACAGAAAGGCCTACCATGGGGAACGACTCAGCAGTAGATTCGTTGGGAATGTTGTTCATCGGGTTCACCCTTGCGACGTGGTGAGTCGGCGTGGACTACATATTACTGGTTGATCGTCGGGCTGATGGATTTCTATCGCACGTCAGGTTGTTTGGCGCGAATGTGAGAGACCCGACCGAGCCTTTTCAAAAAATTCCCTTGCAATCTCATATGGGTTGTATCTCCTGTCATAGACGCTCCAGTTATATATGTATTTCCGGAGATATCATGACCGTTTCTGGCTCAAAGCAGTGGTGAGTCACGGCCCCTCCGCACGATCATCATTACCCTTTTTTGAGTATTTCTTTGAAGGTCATCATCATCTTGTAGGTATTAGGCTCCTCGTAGCCACTTTCAACGCCCGCTAATCATCAAAGTCTTTCGGACATGTTCAATTCTATTTTTCTCTGCTGGGGAATCTACATGGAGCTCGTCCAGACGCCAATTCTACCTCTGCAAGGGAATATGCAAGTTAACGTTTCTTTGATGATATGTTCATTTTGACTGACTTCAACAATGCACTTTTCAGTCCACTCGTGGTAATTATGCATACCATTTCATCTGCTACCATAGGTTATTTCTTACCTCGTATATATACATTAGCTCGAATCTACCGCCTCGGTATGTGATCTGTTTTCGTCCAAACTTGCAAGCTCAGACCAGTTTACAGGACATCGCCATCTTCATCGTGCAATGGTGAACAGTTTTCCGGGTTAGCCAACCCTGGCGCTCACGTCCACTTTAGCTTTTTCGCTCAAAGTATATACCAAGGTGCATCGTGTCTAGTCGTTCCCAGTCGTTCCTAACTCGTCTGTAAAGTGTCCCGGCACAACAAATGGTTGACGGGGCTGATTGTACGTCCTCTGGAGTTGTTCCTTGGGTCGCCCTCACTCAGCTCGAAAAAAAAAAGGTCGGCCTAACTACGCTGGCATTTGGTGAGAACCTCGATCGTAACGCGTCATTGGGTTGTGATGACTTGTACCCCTTGAAGCCTGTGGCATAGGTGACCACCCTCTTGGATGGGCGCAACAGGGTCGTTGACGTTTCCATCTGGTAGTACTCACCGCCGTGTCGATTACGTCGTTGTATCTTGCGGGTAAGAAGTTGCCTTTAGTGAATGAGGTGTGTGTGACTTTAATTCCCCCATTCATGCAAGTTGTAACGTGACGTATGCCAGGTCTTTTTCGCACTTGCGCTTGGGTTGGTCACTTTGACGGACATCGTCATCACCGTCTCCCTTATTGGATATATCCACAATGACAAGTCCTCCTCAGGGCGGTGAGTCGTGCCGGGTGTCATGTCGTTCCGTCCCCGCCAACGAGTGACCACGCTCAGGACGTCGGGTGTCTTGGATAATTTGATCCTCTATTGTGTCCAGCGTGGTATCTTGACGACGTGCGTGATCTGTGTCATGGCTCGAGCGCGAGGGTTGCCGTGACATACTGCATCACACAGGGTCTCTCATGCGATCGTAATGGTGCTCGTAAGTCCTGTGTACGACGGACCGGGATCTGCTATCTTCTAACCTTGGGTGCGATTGCTAGTGGTTTGCTCTCCCGACCAGTTGGGCGTGGACGTTGTTCCAATTCAGTCTTGGCAAAGGTTCGCGTCCTCCGCCTAACGTCGGTCCACGTCAACTATGTTAATGCGATCACGTTTGTTTCCCGTTCTCCTCGCAGTGTACACACTGACGTTCCTGACGCTGTAAGTTGCGCCAACACTGTCGCTATCCTGATTCCGCCCCCCTCACACTTTATCATCGGACTCACGCACGCCAATCTGTCTTGTTTGCTTTAACGTGATATAGATTGAATCGGCGAGAGAGCCTGACAAACGTCAACGATCGTAGGCAAGGCTTCACTGACTTTGATATTCAGTTGTCAACGCGAGGATTGTCGACGACGACGACGGGTCGTGATGATGAGACGGATGGGGCGAACAAGTCGGAGGTGTGACGCTCGGGGCTTGCAAGCTCACGAGGTGTGGTCTTTGCGTCCGTTCACGCACTTCTTGTTCTGATAGTTTTGTGATTGTCCGTGGACGTGATATGTTTTATTTGTGTACGCGGCGTCTTGCTGCACGTCGTCGTTTGGTTGTACTTAAGGAGGGCGCTGTTTATACTGGATACCATGGTTATTTAACGTCTCGTCGGGATGGGTGCGGTGAAGTGCAGTACCTGGCTGACCTTGGTGTAGGACGTCAACCGGCGGGTAGCGTCTTCTTGGCAAAGTCAAATAGGGGCTCAGATTGAGTTCGTCACGTGATCGTTCCGGGCGGGACTCGGTGTATTAGGTCAGCCACTGATGACATATCTGAATCATTCCACCGGGCGTCCAACACACCCAGGTAAGCTAAAAATAAGAAATTCAATGTCATCAATTGGGCAGAAATCTATCGACGTTGGTTTCAGTGACTTGACGAATGAATTGTCCATTCGGAGCGCGCTCGGCGTCAGGTCGAACAAGTGACAAGACTCGAACCCTGGAGCTTACGAATGGCTTACGAACGGATGCGGGTCGAATGGTTTCATCCGCCACGTCCTTGGCAGGCTCGCCATACTGTTCTCGCAGCCGCTGCTTGTGAAAGTACGCACCACAGAGTGGTAGTAGCCCGTCGCCACCTCTGAGGCAACACCAGAGCTCCGCGGTCGTTCCGGTACGGTTATGGTTCAAGTTGATTGAATTCGCGATCATGTTCCGCGAGGCATTCAAGTGGTCCAAGCTCCCGATTCAATGGTGGGTCCTTTCTTTGAGACAGGGGCTAATATCTGAGTCAGAGTACTCCTAGGAATTCTATAGCCAACCCCGTTGAATAGGATGAGACCCCTGCTGGGATTCGGAGTAGGGGGCTCTCACTCTCATTCATTCAGATGTGGCTGATATAGTTGCGAATGAGCATAAGAACGAGCGGTTTGTCGAGCCAAACGCCATCACGGCGAACTTTTCCCCTCAGCGCTCTGCTCCCTCACACACGTTGACGCAGCATCACTGTGCTACCCCCATCGCCCACTTTGATTTCAGTTACCCTTTGTTCAACATGATTCCCTCCACTTTGATCGCCCTCGTGACTGCCTTGTCGTCGCTCGTCGCCGTCAACGGCGCTGTCATCCAACGGGATGGCACTTTTGTGAGTGATTCTGGGTTGCGCTGTCGGTGATTTTGAGCTGACTGTGGCGCGAACGCAGACGTATTTGACGCCTCAGCCTACGGCACCTGGGCAGGGCGCTGGTGCTACCACCACCACGACCTCGCAGACGTCCAGGACGACTGCTACCACCACCGGCACGACTGCGACTACCGGTACGACTGCGACTACCGGTACGACTGCGACTACTGGTACTACTACGACTACCGGCACGACTGCGACTACCGGTACGACTGCGACTACCGGTACGACTGCGACTACCGGTACGACTGCGACTACTGGTACTACTACGACTACCGGCACGACTGCGACTACCGCTACGACTGCGACTACCGGTACGACTGCGACTACCACCGCTACCCCAGCGACCACCACGCAGTCGTCCGGTACAACGTCGACTCGGTCTACCGCCCCGACAATCGCCAGCACGACTGCGACCATCACTACGCAGTCAACCGTTACGATTACGCCGTGCCCTGGGTGCTCCCCCACAGTAACGACCACGGTTATTACATCCATTGCAGTGCCGCCGTCGACCACCCCGTGTCCTATATGCACCCCCACCGGCACTACCCCACCGACGACCTCTCCCGGCGTTGGTACCGCAAACTGCAATGGCGTTCAGCAGTGGCAAGCCTCCTTGGCAGTGGGTGTTTCCGTGTCATGATTCACAGATCTTGGCGCTCATTTGCTTCACAGTATACCGCAGGTGATCGGGTGATCTTTAACGGTCAATTGTTCACAGCTAGGCAATGGACCTATAACAATTCTCCACCCGCCCACGCTGATCAATGGAGCTCTGGTGGTACTTGCGCGCAGCCGGTTAACAACCAGGCTAATTGCAATGGTGTCGCTGCATGGCAAAGCACTGCCGCATATACCACCGGGAGTCGGGTTACCTTCAATGGCCACTTGTGGTCTGCGGTGCAGTGGGTCCAGTCCAACACTCCCGGAGATACCTCTGGCTCGTGGAAGGATCAAGGCGCCTGTGCTTAGAACAGCTCGACTTTTTCTTTTCCTCGTCTCATCGATATATCTGTGACCTTGTAATTGTAATTTTCTTTTTGCTACTTAGCAGCACTTTTGAGATTACTATTTAATTATACTCGTTGGACATTCTTGCTTGACAAGTCCATTGCCCCCGACTCCGTATCTGTACAACTCTTATTGTTCGTTAAGTTACGTTGATGCCTTTGATGTTACCAGAAACAACCCGCTTCTCTGTCTGCCTCCGAGAGCAAAAATCGCCATGGATGGTTGGAAAGTTGAGACTCAAATGGAACGGGGTGCGCGGGGGCTCGTGTACACACTGCACTCAGCCAAATTTGCTCGGCTGTGGCTGATGCTGCGTAGCATTGAAATAGCAGTCGCTAACTAGTAGCACAGTTCTGGACCAACCGGCTCGACGGGTATCTTCCGTGGACGGAGAACGTTACGACGAGTATTTATTCGCTCCAGGAGAGTTACTTACAACCTCGTTCAAAACGAGTGTCTGTGCCGTATCCAGTCGCGCGCCTCCCCCCCTGCACGTTATCTTCAGGGTCCCCGGCGGCTGGTGTCATCTGGCAAACGCCATACAGCTTTCCATAGTCACTCAGCCTCGCCAGTGTGAGTCTTGTTCGTGACTGTGCCCTCCAATCGATGCTCACTTGCCTAGTATCGTTGCCAACAGCGCACGTCGTATCGTAGACTCTCTCTGATGACCTCACAGACCACACTAGGATGGCACCCGAACCCACAGCTCATGCAACCCCAACAACAGGCGCCGCCCCCTCAGGGATGGACAGGCAGCTGGCCGCCTGGCGGTAACGTCGTCTTCCCTCCAGGCTATCCAGGTCCTCCGCCGAATCCCGGCGGGGCAGCAGCACATCCACGTTGGAATGCCGGATATTGGCAGTACAACCCGCAGGCAAATATACAGAACGCACAACAGCCATGGGCACCCGGCATGGGATGGTTTCCGCCCAATTTCAACCCATACAAGCGCGTACCGAAACCGCCCTCGCCGAGTTATTGGAATACGAAGCTGTCGGATAATGGATTGGGTCTCGAAGGGATGGTGAAGAGGTACGTCGCAGTTTCTACTCTGGCCCGGTCACCCGGCGCCTCGACCGAGATAGATTGCACAACTGACGATGATCGTATCGCCTTTTGTTTGTTTGTTTCTTGGTTTGCAGGAAGGACCCGTCAGAGTATAATGGCGAAGAGCCACGAACACCTTGGATATGGAGTCCGCCGAGTTTACTCGAAAAAAGTGCGGATCGTGCGACTCCCACGCGAGATTTTAACGTACGTAGGACCGGATCGGTGGATAGCAGTCTTCACGGCATACCCACACCCCCGCAAGATTATGGTCAGAGCAGTAGAGGATCATCACAGGACAGTTTGAGCGCTCAGGCACACAACCAGACGCCGGAAAGGAGGTCTTCTTGGCGGGCAAACTACTCTTACCCTTCCCAAGATAATTATGTCACTCCCACTGGACCAGCAAGACACAGCTCTGACCCCTCCGACATCAGATCCAGCCAGGGTGGAGGCGGCTTCGTTGGCCCATCCCCTTCAAGTCATCGTTCCGTTGGCCAGACTGACCCTTGGCTTAATAGGTCCCGCTCGCAGCCTCCCGCTGCGAACGAGGTGCCGCCATATCCACCGCCTACGCCGACAATTCCAAGTAGCCGTTCTGCTTCAGCACAGCAGACCACGTTCTCGCAGGAACCCGA
This sequence comes from Rubroboletus satanas, assembly GCA_038090635.1. NCBI lineage: Eukaryota > Fungi > Basidiomycota > Agaricomycetes > Boletales > Boletaceae > Rubroboletus > Rubroboletus satanas. Next base: position 6,889 of record JBBPNB010000261.1, read on the forward strand.
GACATTCACATCCAGAGGAGACCTCCACCCAACGTTCTCGTCAAATATCATCCGCACGCCGACGCACTACCAACAACCTCGTCGTAGTACTGACGAACTCCATTCCGGTCACCACTCTCGTTCACCGTCCTCTGCGGGTCACTCCTCGACGCCTTCACACGGACCACCTATTCCCAATTCTCTGACGAGACAGTTCTCATTACCCAACGCACCTTCGTCCACGCGAGACGTGTACGCTACATTCACAGAGGACCTGTCCAACTCTCTGAACGCGAGCACGTCCTCCCGAGCATGGCCCTCCGGCCCCACCAGCTCACTCTCGCGCAGCCGCACCGAACCCGTCATCGCCAACCTCAGTACGATACACGAATCCTCCTCCGCTAGTTCGTCTGCCCTCTCGAGCGGCGAGATGTTTTTAGCGCCGTTGCGCGACCCGGTCAGTTCAAGCTCGACGGAGTCGTCACCGGATCCGTCTCCGCGTCGGAGGGACAGACGTACATCGCCCTATGGGAGCGGCCCACATTCGCCCGAGCCGTCCCCGCTGTACCGCGATCGCCGTCCGTCGCCCTACGCGCCTAGCCGACAACACGCCCATTCTCATTCCCATCCTCACTCCGCGTCGCCCTCGCCCTCGCCGCACGCGCACACGCGCGATCCATATGCCACCGCTCAGGGAGGCAGCAACAGCAACAGCAGCAACGCACCAGGACACAGGCGTGACAACCCACTTCCACCGCCCCCCATCGAGCGGTTCAACCTGGAGGCATCACGACCGCCGGTCCAAGAACCCTCGCCACCCCGGTACGCCCGTAAAGTCCGCATGGGGTTCTGGAACAGACGAGGTGATCACCTCACGCCAAACTTGTTCGTCGTGTATGCGCCGCACGATCGTGCGTATCCGGAGGAGCTCCGGGACTATCCGAGTGAGCGGGAGGGGTACAAGGATCAGTTTGGGACGGCGGTAGCGTGGCGAGAGGAAAGGCCAGAGTTGCCTGCGTCGTTGCCGTATCATGGGAGGCCGCCCGCGCAGCCTTATGATAGTGTGAGTGTTTTCTTTTTTTTTTTTTTTTTTCGTTCGTCTGTTGCAGGATGCTCATCGGTCTCCCCGTCTAGTTTGTGGTGTATACGTACCTCCAGTGATTTAAGCACTATGCCCATATCCAACGCATCAATGTATTCATTAGAACACAATCTATGTTATTTAAGATGGAGGATACCGAATGTAGTAAGGAATGCTTCCAAGTGAGAGGAAAAAGAGCAGTTGCATAAGTAATCCCTAAATAAGTGATGAATGAGTTGGTACACACACTACTGCAAGCAAAATCTTACAACAACAAAAAAAAAAGAAGACGGAAAGGAAACCACGAATGAAGCAGAATGAAAGATGGCATCGAACAACATGGCGGACTCGCACGCACACAAGCGGAAAAAAAGAAGAAAAAAAAAGGTAAATCAAAGTCCAATATTGCCATGTTGAATACGCATATGATCGTAGATACCCTGGCCTCTCGGGAACGTCGCCAAACATTCCCAACAAATGTGCGTCTGGCAGCGCGTGCACGTCATGTGGTTGCATCCCTCGCTGCGCTCGATGGGTGCTTTGCAGCCCGGACAACTCTTGACATCATGGTTCGACGACCACTCGCTGAAGAGCTTGTCGTCGGCGACGTCGCGCTCCTCGCACGTCATGCCATCGTGATACTCTATCCGGCACGAGGGACAGATACGAACGAGACACGAGGGACATTGCAAGACTGCGTTTGGCGGAGCGGAGCGATACACTTGTGTACAGTCGGGCGTGGGACAATGGTGGAACTCGTCCGGTCGGCTGTGAACGTACACCCAGAAAGCGGCCTCAATGACCGCGTTGAAATCGTCCGCGGACAAGAGTTTCCGCGACAGGCCAAGAGGGATGAGTTGTGTGCAGGCGGCGTCATTCCCGAGGCACCTCAGGGGGAACATCTTGTTCTCCACCGCCGAGGTGAGGTAACCGGTGAGACAGGTACGACACCATTGGTGACCACATGCAAGCGGCACTGGTACAACCGCTTCCCCGAAGCACACGGGACAGATGACATCCGATGTGCTGACCTCATCACCTTGTCGGCTTTGTGCGTCCTGGACGGCCTGACAAGCCGTCCGAAACGCCAAATCGTTTCCTCGTACGACGAGGACGCGCTCGCCAAAGTCCAAGATGCAGTTTTCCGCACCGAGGAGCTCCTGTAGAGTAGAGAGTTCGGCGCTGCGGAAGATACCCAGGAGTTTTCCGGTTAGTGGGATCTTCCAAAATTGCTGTGCCTTGAGCTCCATAACCTTGCGAACGATGTCCTGGCGAGCACGGTGCCTCATCACGATGGGCCCCCACGACGATACCACTCGTCTCTTTACTTGTACCTGTATCTGGACCCCGGGGTACTGGGCTTGCAGCTGAGCGATATAGGTAAGACCAGCGTCGGCGACGAGGAAGTCATCCCATAGAGGCTTCTTGTCGACTGTGATAGTTTCGCCGTGCAACAATTGCTCGAACTCGTATTTGAGGCTACTCAACAACTCGGGTCGTTCGCTGGACAGCCGGATGTATGCTGGAGAGTCATCTTCGGCATTTTCTTTGAATCTCTCTCTAATAGAGACGCTGGGACCGTATCTGCGTTGCCACGACCAACGCAGCCATCCAATGTCTTCGCGCATTTTCCTGTAACTTGCCGCGCTCAACACGTGGGACAAGCTAACGACATGGCGGCAGGAGATGGTTGTGTGCCCTATAGCCTTGGGGCGTCGGTGATCTAGGTCATCTTGAGCAGCATGAGCTTCGGCAGGGGATGTGAAACGGGCCCAGGCCTTGACCATCCCATCCTTGTAGGGAGGTGGGAGGATATCAAAGCTGGTGATCGTTCCGTATTCTTCCAATTTGGAGCGGATGAAGTTGACTGCTTTGTCAAGGGACTGGTAATTTGGACGCCCCAACATAACCGACTTTGAGTTGGCGAACTTGCGTAGACCCGCTTCGGTCACGCTTGCGGGAAGCTGCGCGAAAATGACGTTGTATGCGCCAATGCAGGGCAGCCCCTCGTATAGTTGGGCCGACACAACCAAGTAGTCCATTGGGAATCCATTTAAAGAGTCGATGGCAGCCTTTGCCTCCTTCAATGTATCATAGCCAACGTAGCCGACTCGGAACGGACACTCCCATATGAGTTGAGCATCCGTGTCTGTAATAGTCGTGCCGCCACCGATCGAATTGTTGATTGCCAGTTTAGCACTGATTGTTCTGTGGGCAAGCTCGATTCCGTTGAGGTCCGTGACAGCTTTGATCGCATCCGCCGCAGAGGCAAATTGAACCTTGACGGTCGCTGGCTTTCCGCAGGACTCGGGAATATGGATGTTGTCCACTTTGTACGGCACAAGCAATTCATTCAGTGCCGCGGAGGTGACAGTACCGGCGATATTCCCTAGATGTACCCACCGGCTCTCGAAGCCTGTCACCACATCCCGAACCTCGAAGCCTTGATCGAACCGTACTTTGATGTGGTCCGAGACGGTAGTGGCATATAGCGGTTCGGGTCTCTGCGGCGTCTCAGCATTCTCGCTTGGTAGGTCTTGCTTTCGAGGTATCAAGTCGTTTTTTTGGCCATGCGCGTGAACGGATGCTTTGACGACGCCAGACGGACGGGGTGGAACCGAGAACGGCTGCGTCGGCTGCGTTGCTGCACCGGCAGGCTAGCGGGACAGCTCAAGTTGTATTCATTTCGTTTCACAGGGTGCTTACCTGACTAGGCCGTGGAGGGTGGCGATATGAGCACGGGTCCTTGTAACAGGGGAAACCCTTCGTCCACCTCAGGCAGATCGGACGATACATATTTTGATGGTGTGAAACCATATTCGAAACGTTCGACACCTTGGAGTCAACAGACTGTGGTAGTTTTTTGTGTCAGAATCACGCGTGAAGGCTGAATCGGGAACTTACAGTAAATGTCGTGTCGCTGAAAAGGACGGAGGAACCACCTGACAAGTCCTCGGACAAGGTACTAGCTGTAGTTGTGGGCGAGCGAGGTATATGTTGAGTATCTTTACAAGCGGATAGCTTGACTACACTGGGGGTGACTCCGGGTGGCGGCGGCGAAATTACTCGACTTGTAACCACGGGGCCATTGTGACGCTCGAAACTGGAGTCTTTCTCTACTTGGTTAAGACGGTGCTCTCCGTTGACAGGTTTCTGCACAAAGTCAAACGCTGAGAGGACGGTGAGCAGGTTAGCGACTCACAGTCGAAGCACGAGGACCATGGTACGGTCTCTTTCTACGATGACACGGTTTCGATAAGCCAGGCGGGGGTGGTAAGCTTACATTGAGTTGTTCAGGCGGGTCAATCATGGCGCTTGTATTTGTTGGAGTGCGCGAGATGACCCTTAGGGTGTGAGGTGATTGTTCACGCGCACGGGCGACGGAGCGCTGGGTCGGCGTCGATAACAAAATCTATGTGAAGTCAGCGTTTGGTCTCACAAGTCATCACAATGCCAACTACATTATCTTGTTCTGCCGTGTTTTGATCGGGTCGGGATGGTATTGATACAGGCTGGGGAATGTTTTCCTTTGATGGGATAGGAGTACAGAGGGGCTGAACGCAGTGAGTCACAGGCCTTCCATAAACCGAATGGACTTACTTGACACATTGGCGCAGGTGCGCCAGGGCAAACAGTGGGCTTTTGCAGCGGTGCGAGAACGTGCTGCCTCAATTGCGCGTTGAGGAACTCATTCCCGGGTCGCGTCGGAGGCGCAGTTAGACAGGGGTCGATAAACCCAGAGCATGGTCTGGCGAGACTCAACGGAGTTGCCCCATAGCAAGGCTCCGGATTGGCTCGCCTTGGCGTCGAATTACAGAACCCTTGTGATGCTACCCAAGACTCGGTTGGATTCTTTTGAAATCGGGGTGGTATTGGGGCAGGATGACGGTGAGGTGGATTGTTTCGATGGGTGGCCGTATTCCGACCCTGTGCCTGGAGCCAACACGTATGTGCGCGAGCCCAGCGCAAGCTCGACAAAGACACACGTACCTCTGCAAACATGGGCTTATTGTTGCCATTTTGGCGAGGAGCGGAGTTGTATGGTCGTGGCGGATCGCAGTGCTGGTCTGCGTCTCGCTGCAGCTTTCCAACGACGAGGGTGGAGTCCCGAAAAGCGCCTTTTTTGATAGAGTGTTGTCGCTGCGGTAAAACTTGGGCCAACTCACTTGGCATCAGTGGGTCGAGGGAGTCGAGAGCGCTGAAAGGGTTGTTGTTTCGCGGCCTAGCACAAGTCATCGATGTGGTGTGCCGCGTGCGGGGGACTCTGGGAAAAAAAAAGGAGAAGCGTTTACAGGGCGGGCGCTGGTTATACTTAAGGGAGACTTTGACCGCAGCCTGTCCACCCCAAATAGCCAGATAAACAACCGTCAAGCGGCCGCTTCCATTCATTCCACAAGCCGCGAATCCACACCACAGGATCGACTACAACAATCATTCGTACAATCAGCATCAAAACACAACGATTCATCTACACAATGGCCCGGGTAGAAAACATCTTGACAGTGCAAAGTGAAATCCTTGAAAACATCCATCGGGGAGTACAAGTGCCAACAAGGAGAATTTTGCGGGCGGTGGGTTCAGGGTTTGCGATCTCCAAACGGAAGGAGAAGGAAGGCAGTATTAAAGCCGCCTGGCGTCCTCGCTTGGCCAACAGAGTCGATCTGGTATCCGGGAGTATCGAGGGCGAAAAGATCGCTGAGGCAGCCTGGTTCTCGGTCTGACCGGTCGATGGACGAGCGGTTTGATGTCCATTTCCAAAGCAGCACCCCATGTCTGTGCGCGAGCCTCTTGGTCGCCCGGCGCTGCTCGCGGGGCAAAGGGTGGCCACCCCCTGGCGTTCACGAGTATGAAAGCACTCTGGACAAGAGATCAGGTGAAGCACATTCAAGGGCGGTTTCTGTTACCACAAGTAGCGAAACAAGGAAACGCGTGCCATGCCAGAGAGCACAGACAACACGAAAAGTGAGATGCAGTGAGTGAGAATTGATCGCGGAGTTGACCAAGGATGTCCCTATGTCGCAGAGAGAAGTCCAAGGGAAACACGAGACTGAAACACACCAACCAGGGAGGAGGTGGAGCATCGAGACCAGTACAGCCTTCAGCCACTCCGAACCGGGAACTCGGCCAAGGCTTTCCTTCAGTGCAGATGCCGTCCGATTAATTGACGCAATCTCGGCGTGCGTTGTCTGGGTTAGCAAGTAAACGGTATCCACGAGGTGAGACATCGAAACTATAGTGTCACCCTGGATAACCTGAGCAGTTTGTGCCTGCACAAGTGAAGTTTCAAGCAATTTTGACGAAGCCTCCATGACTCCGACGACTTGCTCCAGAGACTGGAAGAGGAAATGTCAAACTATGGCAGAGATTGGAAGGGAACACGGTCCAGCTGACGTTTTGCATTGCGGAAAGGCCGCCCTCCAGCAAGCCCAGTCGACGCTCTAGGTGCGCCTGGACATCGTGTCAAGTCACCGGGACATCGTCAAGAGTGGTTACACACGGCCACATCCATGTTTCGGAGACTTTCATCTTTGATCAAGGCAAGCGCTGTGCTTAATTCAAACGTGATGGATGATTGGATCGCAGGGAGAAGCCCGAGGAGACGATCGGAGTGCTAGATAAATTGCAAATCGTGAGTGGCCTGTGGCCTGCGAAGATTTTGAAAACAGACATCGCGTTGTACGCTTTCAAGCATGCTGTAGAACTACGAATGATCAGCCCCGCACCATGCACAAACGTCGATGAGAATGTAAAACTTTGATACCCTTGTCATTATCTCTCCAAGATTAATGCGATCTTGGTCTTCGATCTTCTGGATCGCATTCTGCACCTCTACGAGAAGCTGGAAGGAGTCAATATCCAGGTAAGAACACAATTAACTGTATACCGATTGGGAGTTGTTGAAGATAGTCATGGTCAGTATGTCCGAGGTATCTGTCATTCCATTGGATGCCAAGCGTAATGCATCTAGCATGGCACGCATATCCTGTGCGAGATTCGTCACCCAAGCTCATGATGAACAGTTCTCATTTCGTGAAGGGACGATCAATTCCCACCTCTGCCGTTTTTTCCCATAGCTGATGCGTCGTCTTGGAGCTCTTCTCTCGCTCCGTCAAAAACCGAACGAAGATCACCTTCTCTTCAGTGATATTTCTATAAATATCTTTCGCGGTGTCTGTGCGTTAATTTCGTCAAGTGACAGTATGTAATAACGGAGTTTATGAGGGGTTACCGATGTCAATCCACCTTCGGAATGTAAAGCAAAGCTGGGCTGGTGGCGACCATCAGACGAATCACCTCGTGAGCGCCACGTTTCAACCTACGAATTTCGCGGAGGTAGCCAGAATAGCTCGACCAAAATTGAGCACTTCGAGAGAGGGCACTGTCCAGGAACGTTAAATCAAACATCTTCCGCCGACCAGGGATGTTTGCGTACTCGACGCATCTGGCTTGACCTTGAGGGGATGGTAGAGAAGGGTTCCGACCGACCCTTGTATATGCAGCGCACTCCATCGGCGGCAAATAGTGCCGTGCAGTGGCAAGTTCACACATGGTCATGCCAATGGCAGCTTATATGCGCGATTAGATAGCACGAACGTGACTCTAGAATGATGGATACGAGTACCATGGATACGCTCTTGTTCGTCCATGCGTGACTCCTCACAACGGGCTTTCACCAAGGCTATGGCATCTTGGAAGCAATCCGGCTTACGTTGGTAGGACTGGAGAGCATCTTTGGACGATATGAGATACGTGATCGGAACGGTGTTTCGAAATACCTTTGCTCATGGAGAGGGCATCTTTCCCCGCCTGTGATAGTTCGGCTCCGCGTCGCCGTGTTAGCTACCAGTCGCGCGATAATGAAATCAATGTCACCATAAAAGATGTTTGGAAGAATGTCTTCTGCAATCCGCGGTTCAGGATCCGGCGGTGTTTGATGGGTGGTCCAGGACCATGCTAAGCAGCGGTTGATGTGACTGGCAACGAAGAGCATTAGCATGTACCGCATCATTCCGGGGCCGCGGTCAGTCAAAAATGGAACGTCGTTCTTTGCACCGCGGCGTGTGCTCATCGTCGGTCGTATGCTGGTCAGAAGAGAACAGGGTGGCTATTAGCCCTGTCTGAGGAGACGTCGTTGAGCTGTGCAGTGCTGGATTAAAGTTCAGCTTGAATCTACGAAGAAGCTCTGATGTGTGACAATATCTGAGGCGCGTCTCTTCTAAGAAGATAGGTTAAGTAGTTAATCCGAGTCGAATGATCATGATCAGCCACGAAAATGCCCGTTTACTCCATTCCCTCCTCGATGTTGCACATAATAAGCCTCTACGGATGACAAGGGGAGATAGTCGGCAGATAGCGCTAGCGGGGGAGCTGGAATGGAATTAACGCTCAATCTACGCTGCGATGCACCATACGGAAGCCACCATTGACAAGCAGATCGCCTTGGTCACAGTTGTAGCAACGGGCGATATTCATGACCTGTCAAATCATAGATTCTAAAAATTTCCCCCCAGATGAATCGACCTCAGGCTGGCTGAGACTCGCAGGACATGCTCACCTGGCGAGGCTGCCGACGACCCAGATGACACTGCTCCGCACTGGGCTCATGAAAGATGAAGAGTCCCGTCGCATACAATAATCCGGATATGAGACTGTCGGTAGACTCAGGACTGGGAGTACACGGTTATCTGCCCGCGCGTATGCTGTAGACGTCTGTAGAACCGTCGCGACAGCTCACGTCACCTGCAAAAGGGTGCGTGACAGTGGGATAATCTGACCATCCATTTCCGTGATGATCTGTGGAGCTGAGTATCAGGAGCGGAATGGGAAAACGCGTTTCATGCCCGACTCGGGGCGTTACGTCAGCTACTGTGGTCCCGAATACTAGCTGGCCAATCGAATACATGCTCTTTACTTGTTTACTTGACACCAAACAGACACCGGCCGCCGGGTTACCGAACAACTCGCTACCAGTGCTAATCACTGTGCCATTCATACGAGATTTTTTTTTTCTCTTGGCCAAATGCCTAATTAAGGTCGGCCCCGGGCGGCTTAGGCCGCAACGCTTCCTCGGTGCCCGTAGTCAATCCCGACACAACATGCGCTGGTATGTCCACAGCGCCGTGCACCCCACAAAGCTTGTGGTCAATGACGCCTTTAAAATCAGCGATTCGGGGTATGAGATTTCTCTTGGTTGTGTAGGTTCCACTGCATCACAGGTAACTACCTACCCATTCGCTGGATTCGGCGATTTCTTGAAAGACCTGGACGAGGACAACCTAGAACGCATAGAACCAAGCTAATTTGTGTTGATAAGATGACATTCGGCTCCGGGGTGCTTCGTTCTCATTTTTACTGCTGATGCGCTGGAGCCCGGACCTCAGATCATCGAGCCCGAATTCAACTTGTAACAGATCTTACCATTACCCCGGGAAGGTCGAGCCCCTGCCTATCGTTGCCCGCCGTTTTGACCAGCCCAGAAATCCCTCAGATCTAGAGCTCATTCCGCATTTCGTACGAGGTTACCTCATTTCCACTAATATGTTGGAGATAATTTGGAACGAGTCCGAAATCCCGAGGCCTCACTGACACTAATCCGTCTACTTCGGAACGCAAGCGACCGCACAGTGGCCAAGAAATCTAACCCGGTTCCCCTGAAGACTTTTTTTTTGAAGCGTATGTTTCACGGACGACGACGGTGCCACCAAGTATGTTCCACGTGTCGATCGCTTCCGGCTAACAAGATGACGATCGAACATGGCGAGGAACCGGATGGTCACACCCTCCGCATGACCGCGCCATGCGGCCATGGGGATCAGCAACGTCGGCGGCGTGAAACTTTCGCGGGTGCGATACAGCTCCATTTGGTTGGCGCCTTCCGACTTCCACCGTCCACGGCGACATTGTCGCGTGGTCCAGTTTCTTCGGCTGGGACTTTGAAACAGGGCATGTACCAGAGTCTGGCGGGATCCAGTCAACGTGACGCCAGCGCTTAGGCTGATTGACTTTGGCACCGGGAGATCGGTCGATAACTTGTTCGCATTGGGGACATAGAAACGCGTCAAATTCGTTTCCTCCAAATAAGCGGCCGGATCAAGCGATTTCGCACGTGGTACGAGCGTGGTCGTCGTATGGAGTTAAAGATACCCCTTGTCTAATGGTTATGAGCATTGATGTAATGGTAGGTAACTTATTACGAGGTGGAATATTGAAATGCTAGCGGTAATACACTGAGAAAGGGAAGACAGGGATTGATCATTAAAAGTTGCTGTCCGTGAAAGATACGTAAATCGTTCGGGGTCGTGTTGATAGCTGGGTCAGAGGTGGGCCGAAGCAAGAAAGATAGAGAGAGAGGGGGGGAAAAAAGACATGATTCAGCGACGATCTTCGTTTCGGGCCTTGCGAACACTGAGAGCGCCAGCAGCCAATTTCTGCTCCCAAAGCGAGTGTCCTTCTCCCTCAATCCACTCCCCTGTGACGAGATCCCTCTCAAAGTCTCCATCGCGGTAGCCATAGCGTTGCTGCAATAGATGTAGAAGGGGATTCCGCAACGCGGGGTCCATGCGGACGCTTTCCCCCGGGTGGTAGCTGCCCACCCCGTGGCGGGATAGACTCTCTTCGAAGAGGGCTTCTTCATAAGTGCAGCCGCAGTTAAGACAGCCTGGCGGTGCCATGCGAGGGGGGTATGCTCGGCGTTCGCGTCGAGAATCATGCCAGGAACAGAGAGCATTCCCAGCGCGGTTCAGAGAACAAAAGAGCCGTATACGGGCGTCAGTGCGCGCCTTCCATGACATGTGGATGGACGGGGGGTTTGGCGTGTTTTGGGCGGGAAGGGAGGCGAGGGTAGCATTTTTGGAGTGGCTCAAGGGGGATCCGGTGGGACTTCCTCGAGCAAGTTCGCTCTCGAGTTCTTTGATGCGGAGCCGACTGTGATCGTTCACGAGCTCGAGCTCTCGCACCTTCCTCCGCAGAATCTTGATCTCCTCATCCATGGAATCTTGAGAGGAAAGGGAGGGAGAAGGTGTCGAGTGATTCATATAAGGTCGTGGACTATGACCTTGAACGGCATGATGCGGGTATGCAAGATCTGACTGCGACGACGTCTGCCGCTGATGCATCGGCGATGCGCGATACGGATGGAAAGAGTAATGTGGGGTAGGATTCCTCAGTTGAGGAGGGAAGTCGAATTCACCAACAGCACCAGATAGACTGGATGTGGCACTCATGCTTGAGACATAAGCGCTTGGGAGAGTATAAGGGGAAGGCATGGGGCGATATTCGTCCATTTGTCCGGGTCGGAGACGCATCTTCACGACAATTTGTACGGGGCACCATTGTTAGGCCCATCACTGTGTTGATGTCCCCGCATCAACCCAGCGATGGCTTGTCAATGGGCACAGCCTGCCCTAGCCGAGGCACGAGGCAACCATAAGATCCACGTCACAGGTGTCGCCGTTTCGGGAGCAGACGTTACATGGGTTTATCCATAGCTACTGTCAGGGGTCTCCGGTGGACCCCGAACGAACCCTCACAAAAAAGATCTCTTCGGTCCACACCTTAGGAGAAACGTTCAAATCTATAGATAGACAGCAGAAACAGGAACTCCGGGGTTGACTGCCTCGAGGACGCGTGTATCATGAAACATGCATTTGTAGGTCCTCTCGCAACCAGCATCTCCAAGGCCGCGGAGAAATGGAGATACGTATCTCTCCCAACTATTTGTCATCGTCGTTCAGAGTTGTTATACAAACGGACATCTCGCCAAGGCTTTCCTTTGACGAGCGAGCTGTTCCACGGACAGTCATCCTGCGACCAGTCGTGCGGGAAAGGACGGAGGACGAACCTGGGCCCATCTGGTATCTCAATCTCACCCGTCTTCGCGTCTACCGTGGTGTACCTAGTGACCTCTACAGCAGGTCGGTGGGGACATCTAGCACCATGGGGCTTTGAGCGCTGGAAAGACAGAGACAGACGCGAACCAACATTCGAAAAATGCGCGAGAACGGAAAGCAGTGGGTACGAATTTCCCCGGTGGAGACTTTCTCAGGCTCGCACGAATATTGGACTGGACGACGTGACCCAGATAGTGCGTGGTGTGACATTATGCGGTTTCGAGAGGGTACGTACCTATCTCGAGTAACTGGCACTTGGAGGGGGGTACCGAGGAATGTTCTTGGGATTGTTGGCACATGAATGAAGACCGACCTGGTATCCTTTGTCCAGTAACGGTACGACGCTCGACATTGGACGCGTGTGCACAGTAGACTCTAATGTGGACTTGTTCTCAAGAAACAGAGACTCGATTTCCCACGGAAGGGCACGTGGGATCAAACATAAAAAGTGGCGTCGAAATCGCCATGAACTCCAGCTCGTCTTGTTTTCCTTCCCTCACTATCTCCCCAAGAACACGCAAAACATGGTCTACAAAGTCGCAGGTATGCATCGCACTCCATCCACGACGAGTGAGTTGTGATCTAACACCCGATTCCCAGACATCTCTCTTGCCGCCTTTGGTCGCAAGGAACTCGAGATCGCAGAGGTAGGCCCCACCCTCGCCTCACGATAACAGTTGTTCACATTGCCTGTAGCGTGAAATGCCAGGGCTTATGTATATGCGGGCCAAGGTAACCCATCGCGAGCGTTGTGTGCTGTTCAGCATCGCTTATTACCGTACATAGTATGGTGCTTCCAAGCCGTTGACCGGTGCACGTATCGCAGGATGCCTTCATATGTAGGATTGAATTTCCAAACTACTCTTAATTTCTGATTGTCCGTACTTTAGGACGGTCCAAACAGCTGTCTTGATCGAGACTCTCACTGCTTTGGGTGCCGAGGTTACCTGGTCGTCTTGCGTGGGTTTCCTCGGCGTATCACTGATATTCGTTCCTGATGTCTTGTTTAGAACATCTTCTCCACCCAGGATCATGCCGCTTCTGCGTGAGTGTAAGCTAAATCGTCAATTTCTATAGCATATAACTGGGTATCTCTAGCATTGCCGCCACGGGTGTTCCCGTGTTTGCCTGGAAGGGCGAGACGGAAGAGGAGTATCTCTGGTGCATTGAACAGACTCTTACTGCTTTCCCTGGTGGCAAGAGCCTGAATATGATCTTGGATGATGGGGGTGATCTCACTACCCTTGTTCACGAGAAGTTTCCCCACTACTTGAAAGGTAAGCATCCTTGCGATCCGAAGGAAATCTGTGGATCTGATGAGCTATTCAGACATCCGTGGTCTCTCTGAGGAGACTACCACCGGTGTCCACCATCTGTACAAGGCTTTCCGTGAAGGCAAGCTCAAGGTCCCTGCGATCAACGTCAATGACTCCGTTACGAAGTCCAAGTTCGACAACTACTACGGATGTCGCGAATCTCTCGTTGATGGTATAAAGCGTGCCACAGACGTCATGCTTGCTGGTAAAGTTGCTGTCGTTGCGGGTTTTGGTGATGTTGGCAAGGGTGTAGGTCTTCTCGATGTCGGCTGGATGCTATCAATCCTGACTGGTTGTTGCAGTGTGCCGAGTCTCTTCGTTCTTACGGTGCTCGTGTATTGATCACAGAGATCGACCCCATCAATGCCCTGCAGGCTGCCATGGCTGGTTATGAAGTCACCACTATGGAGGACGCTGCTCCTCGGGCCAACATTTTTGTGACCACCACCGGTAACCGTGACATAATTACAGCTAAGCACTTCTTGGCGATGCCCGAGGATGCTATCGTTTCCAAGTTTGTGCTTTCATGCTGCTGGTGTCGGCAAGGTTGCTAAAATGATCGTAGTATTGGCCACTTTGACGTTGAAATCGACGTTGCATGGCTGAAGGCAAACGCAAAGGATGCTGTGAACATCAAGCCTCAGGTCGACCGCTTCACGACGCCTTCGGGTCGCCATGTCATCCTACTCGCCGAAGGTCGTCTTGTCAACTTGGGGTAGGTCGTTGGTATAATCGGGAGGCGTCTCATGCTCACAAGATATTGATAGTTGTGCTACTGGGCACCCTTCGTTTGTGATGTCTTGCTCGTTCACCAACCAAGTCTTGGCTCAGATTGCCTTGTGGACAAACCCTGGCAAGTTTGCGATCGGTGTGCACATACTGCCAAAGGAACTCGACGAGGAGGTTGCCCGTGCCCACCTTGAACAATTGAATGTCAAGTTGACCACGCTCTCACCCGAGCAATCCAAGTACCTTGACATCCCTGCTCAGGGCCCATACAAGGCCTCTCACTACAGGTGAGATGAGACGATGATTGATTGATTTGTTGGCAGTTGCTAATCTGGTGGGAAAGGTACTAAACACGTGCAATGTTGCATAATGGCCTCAACGTGCCCTCGCTGATATGAGAGGAACGGGACCTTCAACGTCCTATTGGGTTTGGATGTAATGTATTGAAGAGTCTTGCGCGCTCTTTGGGAGGCAGACGAAAAAGGCTGGCTTGAGGGTCACGTCCGGGATCGGTCCATTGTTCGAGAGGGACTCGGGATGGTTGGTCGTGATGTGTTGCAGCTACGGGCCTCAACGTGCCCACGAGTGTTGACATACGTTGATACAGTATCATGTGAGCGATTCAGTGGAAGTCATCAGTGTGTGGCGTGGATCAAAGTTTGCAAGGCGGCGACGCCATACAAGGAATGTCCGTTGGTCGGACATGTGGGAACGGTCGATGCAGCTGGACATGGCTGCCGTGGTGACCTGCCAGTGCAAAGCGGGGAGAGGGCGATGACGTGCGGAAAGTTGAGGCGTGGGAGCGACTAGGGATCGGGCTAGATCTACATACGAAAGTGGTGATTAGGTAATGTTAGGGCGAGCAGGAGGGGACGCGGAGTGCGACGGTGACTGACGCTGTTCCCGAATGGTCTCGTCCGCTCGCAACCCGAACGAGTCCTACGCTCAGCGTGCAAAAAAGGCGAGCACGTCCTCCACCTCGCGAACGACACAACAAACACAGCAACAACCGACCAGCCATGCTGTCCCCACACACCCGTCCTCCTTAAAACCCCCACGGGTCAACGTCTGGGCGGAACGCATCAGGGAACAAAAGGCGCACGCTGCACCTCAGCCTGCTCAGATGCCCCCCCAGCGCGCGACCTCCTCCCCCCAACCACCTCGTGATGACGCGATCCAGCCCCGATCGCCAGCGCCGCATCTCTCCGCCAAGCTCGCCATCCTCGATCAGCAGGACGAGCACGATCCCTTCGTCGTTCGCATCCCGCCGCATCTCTCCCGCCAGTCTTCCTCCAGCACCAATCCCGTACCCGCTGCCGACCCCAACGCATGGCCCCACCTCCCTGGCGCCGACCCACCCAGCAACGCCTCCTCTGCTGGCCACGACTCCCCCTTCCTCTCCGCCCCGCCCTCCAGGCAGAGTATGTGTTTGCCCTTGTTTGCCCTATGACACCCCTCGCCTCACTATCTGCCATTAGATAGCACCGCTTCTCTTCGCCACTATGTCTACTCCCCATCCAGTTCCGTGCGCTTGTCCCGCGTGCAGAGCGCTTTCTCTCAGCACTCTCATTCTGCCTCCCAATCCAGAGTTCAGAGCAGATCCGGCAGCTCTGCCTCCAGTCCACGTTTGCAGATCCGTGCCCGCACATTGCCACAAGACGATCCTCTTCCCTCCGATCTCAGATTAGACCACCAGGACCGCAGATCCTTAAATAAGCGTTCCAGTCCTGCATTGCCTGACCCAACAAACCACATGTCAGGCTCGTTCCAGCTCGATTCCGTCCCTCCCCCTCCAGATCTCCCCTACTATCACCATCCACCCGTACCTCCATTGCAAGACATGTCTCCTCGCTACACACACAACTTTGTCCCCCCGTACGCTCTCCCTCCACAATTCCCACCTGCTCATGTCCCAGGTCATACTTCCCCTCCCTACGTTCCTCACTCCGGCCAGGGTACTCCCCCTTACTCCCCTTACCCACCCTACCCTGCCTATATGTACGGACACCCTTCATTATTCTGGGGCGACATTCCTCCACACTCACATAATCATTTCCAAAATCAACCTCCTATTCCGTCTAACCACATTAACGCTTCTGAGCATGCTGCCCCGCACGAAATGGAATTCGGCTCCGTATCGCCTACCATTACGACAGAGTCCGGTGCTTCGAAGCACCCAGCTCAAGGTCAAAATGGTTGGCAGCCAAGACCATCCAGGAGCGTCGTATTTGGTACCATCAATCTCACAGAGTCTCAGGACGACCCAAGCGTTCCGCCGCCCAACGAAGGACGGCGCACAAACACCGCAGTCGAGCATGCAACCGAGCAGTTTGCCACTTTCTCCATTGGGGTGAGCCCAGACGAGCCTGGGCCTTCGCGGCTGGCGAGTCGCAAGTCATCGGTCCGGTCACTGTCCAGAGCGCTCTCCTCCCAGTCTACCACTAATGATAGCGCCAAGGATGCCAGCGTTGTGCCCCCATTGTCGCGAGAGGTCAATGGGATCAACAAACCAATCAAGTGGGAATTTGGTACGACTCTTAGCGAGGGTCTCGAGGATCCGCGACCTCCATCATCGCCGACATCATTCCCTCCACCGAGCCGCCAACGTGAGTCCGGTGCAGAGAATGTCGAAGCTCAACCCGATCTAGTCAACGTTCCATCTTCACACGACACATCGCGAGCAGATCGCTCGGTGGACAAGTCTGAGACGGGATCGCCTGCGAGCGATGTTTGGGTGGTCAAAGATTACGGGTACGGGTTCGGCGACCATAGCGGGTCCGGGAACGCACCCGACGTCGTACGTTGGGAGATGCGCGAACGCGAAAAGGAGCGTGCGCGGGAGTGCCATCGGGATCAGGACATGGTTCGGGATCAGCATCATGATAGGGGCTGGGAACCAGCGCGACAGCCCAGCTGGCGGCGTGAGAACGGCGTCGAAGAAGGAAGGGAGGGTTGGGAACAGCAGGCGCATATCGATGCGCCGAGGCATGTGCGGCCGCGACGGGGCTCATTCCCTGGTTATGGAGGGCACGAGCGGGGTGGGTTTACTGCTAGGCGAGGGAGAGGGTTTTGGGGACGCTTTCATGGAGGCCGCGGGAGAGGGGGCTTTTTCCATCATCAGCGGCCTGGGTCGTACCAGTATCCGCCACCGCCGCCTCCTCCGCCATTCGAGGTGCTTCCACCTGCGATCGACATGGTTAATGGGTATGGTCAGCCTCCCTACGCACCACCAGAACTTGCATCGTATGAGGCTGTTCCTCCTACCCCACAGCCGCGTGTACCGCTCCCATCGGCCATTTATTCGGCAGATGCGATGCGGAATTGTTTGTTGGCACAGCTGGAGTACTATTTGAGCCCACAGAATCTGGCACAAGACTTGTACCTCCGGCAGAGGGTGAGTCCTGTCATGTCCTTACCGTCCTAGTTGACGATCCTCTCTTGGTGCCTTCCTTTGACGTTTTTCGTGTCTCGTTGCAGATGGACAACGAGGGCTGGATCCCGATCTCACTATTGGCGTCGTTCAAGCGGGTACGTCAGCTGCACACGGATGGAGATATTGTCAGGGAGGTGCTGAGTCGGTCGGGAACGGTCGAGGTGAGCGGGGATTGGGTGAGAATGGCGGGGAGGCAGTGGGAGATGTTTGTGCTACCGGGTGCGCCGAGGAGTGTGGTGACGGGGTTTGACCGTGACGAAGGCAGGAGTCCTGGGCCTGCTCCTTATCATGATGGTGGTGCATACCCGGAGCTCGGAGAGATCGACGGCGAACATGGGGAGACCGAGGGTGACTGTGATGGCGAGGACTGTGAGGGGGATGACGAGGATGACGATATTGAGTTTGTGATCGGGGAGGAGGCAGAGGGATCGTGGATGCCTGTGCCGGAACGCAAGCAGTGATCACCGCCTTCATATCATCGCTCCACCATTCGCTTTCCCTTTCGTCCTTGACCTACAGCCTACGTTTTTGTGCCGATTTTTTTCCGGTCGAAGAAACAAACACTTTCAACTCGCATTGACCAAGATTCATGCACATGTACAAAACGGTGACAAAGTTTCAAAGTTATGTGTATACCCGCAGCTTCCTTCCTTCCTTTCTTTCGTTTTGAGTTCCTGTCTCTCTCCCCTCCGATCTCTTTCGCTTGCTCTTCATCTCTCTATCTCAACGTCTAGCTCACACACCACACACACACACACACACACACTCATACACATACATGTGTAGCTTTTTTGTGACTTTTTTATTATTTGCTGTTATGATGCTTTCGTGCATGTGCTCCGTTTATGTTGCATGAATACTATCATTTGAAAATCATGAATAATACACTGCCATCAACATTAAAGGCAATATTATAAGACAAGTTCATCAATACCATGTTGTGGTGGGGGATTGCGAGTTTCCATACAGATGTGACTATTTTGTACTCGATCACTTCTGCTTGTGTTGACCACCACTTAAATTACCTTTAGGTTACCTTTGAGAAATAACAGAAAAAAATCTATTTTTCAAGCTCATGGCCAGTGGCATGAGACTCAGAATTTGATGACCAAGATAAATTTCATTGATGAAGATCATAAATTATTTAATGCTCCCTTACTAATCAAATCAGTACTTTTCCCCAAGAGGTGTGGATTCGGTGACTTCCAAACACTCACTCCCATTAGGTCCCTATGCTTTCAAGTACCAGGGGTCCATGATTCTATCCTACCATGTACAACACTCTTCCATGCATCGTGGAAGCCATAATTCCATGTTTTTCAAAGTCTCCTAAGTTTGAAAATCATTTCCCACGCTTCTGATATGTTTAATTCACTCCTCCCCAGCTTCATTCCTTTCTTGAATGGCTTGAAAATATGGGGTATTATAGAGTAAATGGTCCACTAGCAGCCTAGACAATTGCCCTGGAAACATTCATCATATATCATTTCCTGTGTCCATATTAT
>JBBPNB010000262.1:0-25812 GCA_038090635.1 Rubroboletus satanas
CGCAGCTACCACGCACGAATAAGTATTGTGATACACGACTTTGCGGTTGTTCAATTCGACGTCGTCACCTCTATCGATCAGCTTTTTCCCGCCAGCGCAGGAACGTTGAATACACTCGATGATTGTATTATTGGTTGTATGCTCTGTCGTTACTGACATTTTGGATCATGGTTGTTATATACTACTTTTATATACCTAGTTTTCGCCAAAACTGCCATATGATGATGTTTGGTAGGTATGATCATAGCCCCCGCTGGCATCCGAAGGAGGAGAGACGACACTGAAAGAACTTCATTTGATGTTAGAACTCCTGCAGCTGGTTTTTCTGGGTATAACTTACACCTTTTGGCCTTGACTTCCATCACGGATACTCGTCACAGATGTTGGACGATTGGTCCCACACACTCCTGCAGACTGATCCCATGAGGATTTACCGCGCCAAGAGGGACGCCGCGCATCGGACTGTCACATCCAAGTACAACATCCTGGGTTTCATATCCTCAGGAACGTATGGCAGGGTCTACAAGGCACAGAGCGTTGAATCTGAGAACTACATGTACGCGATCAAAAAGTTCAAGCCGGACAAAGAAGGGGACGTTGTGACCTATACTGGCATCAGTCAGAGTGCCATTCGAGAGATTGCAGTAAGCTCCACCATACTCTGTTCATGACAACTGCGCGTACGACATACTGTGGATAGCTTAACAGAGAAATGTCTCATGAAAATGTCGTTTCCCTTGAGGAAGTCATTTTGGAAGATAAAGCTATCTATATGGTCTTCGATTACGCCGAGCATGACTTTCTGGTGCGTTCCATGTGTTGGGCAAGATGTTAAGCTCGACCTGATGATCTACCTTAATCACAGCAAGTCATCCACCACTACTCTCAAACCCTCCGCCTCCAGATCCAATCCGTGGTTCTCAAATCCTTGGTTTACCAACTCCTAAACGGCCTTGTCTATCTACATTCCACGCATATTCTGCACAGGGACCTCAAGCCTGCTAATATACTCATTACTGCTTCGGGAACCGTCAAGATCGGGGATCTCGGCCTCGCTCGCTTGATTCACAAGCCCCTACAACCCCTGTTTGCAGGTGACAAGGTTGTTGTCACAATATGGTACCGTGCTCCCGAGCTGCTCATGGGTGCAAAGCATTACAATAAAGCGATTGATTGCTGGGCGGTCGGTTGCGTTTTCGCAGAACTTGCAAGTTTGCGACCAATATTCAAGGGTGAAGAGGCAAAGTTGGATTCGAAAAAGAATGTTCCATTCCAGAGGGATCAACTTCTTAAGATTTTCGAGGTTCTTGGCACACCGGATGGTAAAGAAAGTTTTTGTGCCGGACAAGAATTTTATTTTTGACCCATCTTTCTTCAAAGAGAAGGACTGGCCTGGTGTTTGCGATATGCCTGAATACCAAAATATGAAACGGCTTGATACGTATGTCGATGAACAAGCGGTCGGGCAAATTTTACTGACCTCATCCATTCTCAAGATATCAAAACCGCCTTGCGGAATGGTGCCAGTCACGTATTCGATCGCAGCAAGGGCACGACTTACTCCGTCAGTTATTCGCGTATGATCCCGACAAACGATTGAGTGCAAAAGAGGCCCTCGGCCATAGGTGGTTCCAGGAAGAACCTCGGCCCACACGGAAGTTAGTTGGACCAGCGTTTCTTTCTTCCCTCCCTTTGCTTGGTGCTCATGTCTTCCCGTTCTGATTGCTTACAGCGTGTTTCAACCAGTGCCAGCTCACCAAATTCCACCCCAACGACGAATCACGCAAGATGAGGCACCCTCGATGATGGGCGTCCCTGCGCCAACGCAGCCTCATACACAACCGCAAGGTCCAACAGCACACGGACATGGACAAGGCCAGCATCTGTCACAACAGTCCAAGCCCGGTAGCACCACTAGTTTCGCAAGCGTTAGTGCTGGAGCTATGCAAGGGTACACCACAGTTCAAGGCGGGTCTTCCAGGAAAAAAGCTAGACTTGGATGAGCCTATGGATGTTGTTCAGAACTGTTTCTAATGACCGTTTGAACCCTGGATTATGGTTTCTTGACTTATCCAAATGGACACTAAGTACTAATATTGATTTCGGAATTCATTGAACAATAAGAAATAATAATAGTTGCTATACCATTGAAGACAATTAGCCAGTCCAAGAGTCCCTAGGATTCCTATGAGAACCATTCCATCCGAATTCGATGCGTGTGCATGCATTGTTTGCGTTGTTTGACTAATCTAACTCTCTGAGTCTAAAGTATATGTATGATTGGTAGATAATCTTGCTTGTTTTACTATTTCATTGAATCCTGCAAGTATCCTGTGCTTGTTGCTTTGCGACTGGCCATTCGACGTTTAGCACTCAACCTCGAACAGCACTGACACAAGGCATTAATATTCGTACGATGGCAGAGGCCAACTCGCAAAAGAATGGGTTTTGGTCACCCGAGCTTCTTTGCTACTTCGTTGCCGGAGGCGTCGCAGGTGCTACATCTCGGACTGTTGTGAGTCCACTAGAAAGGCTGAAGATTATACAGTAAGTGTCACTTCCACGTGTGCATGTGCCTTGTGTTCTGACGACAGCCTTGTGAAAATTTCTAGGCAAGTGCAGCCGCGTAGTTCCGGTAGCCAGTACAAGGGAGTCTGGCGCAGTCTTGTGAGAATGTGGAAGGAAGAAGGTTTTGCAGGCTTTATGAGAGGAAATGGGATCAACTGCCTGCGAATAGTGCCTTATAGTGCCGTGCAATTCGCGACCTATGAGCAGCTAAAAAAGGTTGGTGAACAAAAGTCGACCTCTTTCTTGCTGCTCGACAACTGAAACCATAGATAGTTTTTCACTGGCTATGGATCTAAGGAACTTGATACCCCGACACGGTTGATTAGTGGTGCATTAGCTGGCATAACCTCAGTCTGTGCGAAATGATCTAGTTCCCCTTCACTCTGACATTCAGACTTGATTTTAGGCTCGACATACCCTTTAGACATTGTGCGTTCCCGTTTATCTATCGCCACGGCCAGTATATCTCTCCAGACCCGGTCGCCTTTAGCGGCATTTGTGGACTCTGCCTCATCATCTGCCTCTGGTGCATCGAGCTTTACCCCGAAGGCACACTTCTCAAAGGCTGATCTATCAGTCTTTGGCATGACTCTCAAAATCATGCGTGAAGAAGGCGGTGTCCGTGGATTGTATCGTGGGATTGTTGCAACGGCAATGGGAGTTGCTCCGTACGTTGGGATCAATTTCGCAGCATATGAGGCCCTGCGTGGTATCATCACGCCACCGGGTCAAAGTAGTACCCCCAGAAAACTGATCTGCGGTGCTCTAGCCGGTATGGGATCATTTGTACTAGTTTTTTTTGCTGGTACTCAATGGACATGTGCTACAGGGTCCGTTTCGCAAACGCTGACGTTCCCATTTGATGTCCTGAGAAGGAAGATGCAAGTTGTGGGAATGCCGGCTGGGGGGATGGGATATCGATACGGTGGAGCCATTGATGCGTTGAGAACAATCGTCCGCACCGAAGGGATTCGTGGGCTATATCGTGGTATCTGGCCCAATTTATGTGAGTCCATCATGACCGAAACATACCCTGCCGATGCAACGCTCAACAACCGGATCACAGTGAAAGTTGCGCCTAGTATAGCAACGTCCTTTTTCACCTATGAGCTGGTGAAAGAACTTCTTATTGCACCCTCATGATAGAGCATTGCCCCGGATCATTCCTAGGAGTCTGTCATTACATAAGTAGAAGTTTGAAGTGTATGCATAATAATTTTAATTATTTACTAATGCAGAATAACGTTTGATGTGATGTCCAAAATTGGGTCACAAGGATACCTGCTGATCCCACACGACCGGGCAGCGCCGCGAGCACGTTTCCGTTCCTTCATTCTCTTCCGTGCCAGCCATTGGTGGAAGCAGTGGATGGTCTTCATTGATCATCTACTATCACTCTGATATCGTAACTAGCAACGGTTTCGTTGCATTTTGCTCTCAGAATCTGCATGGTGAGTTCGCGTGCCGTTGGTGACCGGGTCCTACACGTTCGTAGCCTTGCTGTCTCTGCATTGCATTCTCTGGTCCTGCTTCTTTTGCTAGGATTCATGCTGACGGCTTTAATGCACCTTCCGCTGTAGCACCGTAATTATCTCGTTTGGGTGATCATCGAGTTCATATCTTGCTTGGCTCGATCTGCCTAGTTCCTCCCCTCCGTGCCAGAAAATCGGTTCAGCCAGGAGTACCTCATGGTCCAGAACAAGCAATCATTCTCCACGTTTCCGGCCTCGCCTTCCCCCTCGTTTTCTTCGTCAGCTGCTTCGTCCATGGTGCCACCTGCAACACCCCCCTCTCATTCGGGCATCCCAGCCGCCGATCGGCTCCATTCACCCCCTTCCACCACGTTTAAGAGTATCTTTGGTGTACCTGCCTCCAGCCACCATCCAACTCGTTCTTTCTCTTCTACACCTTCGATGGGACAGGTTGTCAGCCGGCCTGAGGTCACTACCATATTGTCGCCGTCATCAGCTCCCTCTTCTCTGGGCGGTTCGGCGTCAAATACAGGGAGTCTGTTCAAACGCGCTTTTGTCGGGCGTCGGAAAAAGTCAGACACTGTACCACCATCATCCCCGAGACTTGATAAGGGGAAGGAGCCTCAAATCGACGAATCGTTGCATGGATCAGCGGGTACTGCACCCCGTCAGCTAGGAGCAAAGCAGCTCACCCTCCAGCTTGCGCAACATGTCTTCAATAAGAAGTCTGCACCTGCATCCCCTGCGCTGAGTGGTCTAAATTTACCACCTCCGCCTCCACCACCCAAGCATCCCCAACAGCTGACTTCCCCGTCGTCCCGCCTCACGCCAATCAACACCAACGTTGATAAACGCACCTCCACCATAACGACTTCTAGTCCCATCGCACCGGCACTAGATTACATGAGGAAGAGCGATGAACATATGGAGCAGATCGCATCGAAGGAAAATGAAAGGAAAGACCTTGAGAGGTCAGAATCCAAGGATGTTCGCAGGAAAAGCGATTCCACCTTGAGCCTCCGTACCATCCGCCCTACTTTAGGGAGCAAGACGCCTCGCCCCGTTTCGCTTGCAGAGTCACTACATTCCACTCATACCATCGTACCCGTGAACAAGCGCCTAAGTGCCCTGATCACAGATGCAGAGTACGTCATGGCTGAGGAAGATGATGGGGCAACAAACGACGAAAAGGGGCGAGCGATTAATCGTGCTTCTCCAGCCTCGTCGTTGCGACTCAGAGATAGGAGGTCTCAATCTCTCAATCTCGGCCCTCCTCTCTCATTAATGGTTTCTACCCCCACCGCCTCGAATGCAACGATGAGCCTGGAGGCGATCACGGTCACTCTTCCTAGATCGGCATCGGAAGGATGTGAGCGGGAACGCCTTGTCACCAGGGAGATGGCCACAACGACTTTCTCTTCGTTGCCCTTGGATACTACCAGGGAGGCTGTTATGCGACATGCTAGCGCCATCTCCTCCCTGAATCAAGTGTCTAATTCAGCTACTCCGCGGGTCGAACGAACTTTACCAGACCTCCCAGATGCTTCACAGAGGACTACATCACCACCACAAGCCTACTCTCCCCATCCATCATTTCGTCAGACAGCCATCAGCATGACCTCAGGCTTTGCCCCTGCCGCCGGGCTTGCACGACGTGCTGTGGAGAGGATGGGTAGGGTTTGGGGTTCCAAAAGTTCGTTTTCAAGTCCTCTCGCGTTGCCGCTTGGTGAACCACCCAATGACCGCACTGGACCACTATCCCGCGCAAGTTCAAGCCACTCAGAGTCCACGCATCACGGCCACGGCAGGAAGGCTCGCCACAATCCACAGACACCATCCGTTAGTTCCATCGCTTCATCTTTATCCGATCATGAGGGACCCCAGCTCGGTAAATGTTTCCGAGGTCCCGTTCGTGTATTACCCTCAGGAGGTGCTGTTGGCGGTTTGGTTTTCGGAAGAGAGCTCAAGTCTTGTGTGGAAGAGACTGCTATAGACTCTATTCTTAGCGTGCCCCATACGCAGAACGTGGCGTACGATGGACGAGAGGAGCCGGGGAGTCAGCCTTCAGCGCCATTAGAAAATCGACACGTTCCTGCGTTGGTGATTAGATGTGCACAACATATTCTTGCGTGGGGTATCCAAGAACAAGGGCTTTTCCGGTACGCAGTGCGAAGGCATACTTCTAGGTCGCGAATATTCATTGTTCACTTTATAGTGTCAGTGGTCGTTCATCCCACGTAGCCAAGCTACGTGCAGAGTTCGATACTGGTAAGTCTTGGCGATTCGTTGCCTGGATTCAAGATTGATTGCTCTAAACACAGGGGCCGATTTTGATATCGTGCAATCTAACCCAGGAGACTTGGACCCTCACGCAGTCGCTTCCGTATTTAAGGCCTACTTGCGAGAATGTGAGTGGCTTGATTCGCTTTTGGTGCTGCCTGTAACTGACATAACCATTGGAGTGCCTGAGCACATCCTGACAAACCAATTGATGCCCTACTTTGATGCTGCCATGGCCTCGGAGCGGTTGACCAATAACATTCAGGATCCACCCCCATCGAATATCATCCATGAACTTCGGAAACCCCCGTCACTCTCAACACTCACCATGCCAAACTTCGGTGGAGCCCATCCCCCATCCGAATCGCTACGCAAAGCTCTCTCGTCCCTCGTATTTCGCCTGCCACAGGAAAACCGCGACTTACTCTTGACGGTGACGGAGTTGATCAATCACACCGCTAAGAGAAGCTCAGAGACGAAGATGCCGCTCAGTAATCTGTTGCTCGTGCTGTGTCCCAGTTTGAGTATGAACCCATCGCTGTTACAAGCGCTGTGTGAAAGCCAGGGTATCTGGAACGGTGTTCATCAACGCAAGGAAGCACTAGACCTGGATGCGACCGCAGGAGAAACCACCCAATCCCCTGTCGGCCCTTTGGAAGTGGGTGCGGAGATTAAAGATGCTGTGGTCACCGACCAGGTAGCTTCGCACTTGAGACCATCAAGCGAAAGCAAGCGCTCTCCTCGTCCTCTTCCCAACCTTCCTACGGTTGATGGGTCGACCTCTATTCCATCCTCTTCTTCGACCTGCGAGCTTTCAGGACTGCGTGTTAGCGGTCACGATGGAACCTCTCACGTCCCACTTGACGCTGAGACATCGTCATCGTCATTCTCTACAACGGACGATAGCTCGTCGATTTCCCATTTATCGCAAAGTGGCCGCCCAGTCACCCCCACGTCTTTGAATTTCAAGTTAACCAACCCATACTCCCCACCTTCCCTGTCATGTTCAACTGATTCTTTGTCCGTTCCCTCGTTATCATCAGGGTCACCTATACAGCTGTTCAAACCACTAACGCTCGTGGACGAGTGTAGTGAACAACAGTCCTCCAACTCTCCCCATTCCCCTGACATTGCAGAGCCTATTCCCCTCCCGATCCCCAGTTCGAGGCCCACGCAAACCCCTTCGGTAGCTCAGTTCCAATTTCCTGGACCACGGGACAGTGTCACCCGAATCCCCCTCATGCATCGTAAATCCACCCCGTCCATTTCCTTTTCTTCTTCTATCTCGGCAGAGGCCCGGTCAGCTTCCATGGCGTCTCGTGCGAGACGATTGAAGAAGCCCTCATTACACTTGCTTTTTTCCAAGCACTCTCAGTCTCCCATTTCATCGCCTACGTCACAGTCGCCGGTGGTCGCCAACCCCCTTGCGAAACTGCAGGAGAGTGCTTTACGGTCGTCTTCTACATCCGAGTCCTCTCCAGATTCTATGGTTACAGCTCCGCAGTCGTCCCGATTCAGCTACCCACCAGTATTGAATACGGCGATCGATGAATCTTCAATTTCGCTTGCCTTAGGCATTAATAATGACGGGGAAGACCGTGCCACTTCTGTCGGACATGCTACTAAGAGTGGTATGACGGATTCGCAGGAATCGATAGGGTCTGGTACACCTCTTCGCCGTGGTCTCCCGAGGGAGACCGGTAAAGATGCCCATGCCCAATTCCGTCACTTGGACGTTACTCTCCCGGAAGAGGAACAATTTGGGGAATATGACTGGACACAGAGCGTATTGATGGCGGCTGGGGAGCCAAGATGGTAACAGGGCTTATCTGTCAATGGACTTTGTGAATCACTTTGTTTACATATCGGACTCTAGCCGTCAGTCGATCTGCAGGCGGGTCTCTACATAATGCTCATAAATCTCCGCAGCTCTAATTAGTTTGGTCATTTCGACTTTATCACCCCGCCTTGGAATGATATCTTCGAATACATACCCTTTTTTTTTTGCTTTCTTCTGACCCATGCATTTATCGATGACATACTTTATTCCGGACGATTTACGATTTGGCTTATCCTGTCCAGCTGGTTCGCAGATTTTAATAATGGCTACATGACATCAGAGATAAGGTCTAGCTAAGAGCTTGGAGCAAAGAAGATAAAAAGCCAGCGACCAACTGTGTCAGTCACCGCCTGCACATCTTTTTTACCTCCATGGCTTCTAGTTCGGTCAAAGCGATACAAGAGAAACTCTTCAGAGGCGGCGACGATTCCAATGGTCAGGGATCAAGCGACTCGGACTCTCGCGACCATCGTCTCACCATTCAGATTCCCAAACCAGCATCAAAACCAGAGCCCCCTCCAAAGGTCTCAAAGGCGAGCCCACGTGGTCCAAATGCATCAGGTGGCGACACCATTCAGAAGAGTTACCGCCAACGGTTAAGTGATAGGTTGGGCGTCAACTACCAAGGTGCAGAGAGGCACCGTCTTCAACAAGACGATGCTCGGCTTCGCCATTGGAAGCGATGGGGTCCATATCTCAGCGATCGACAGTGGGTAAGTCTGATCTAGCAAAGGCCTTCATGCCTCGATACTCATATCAGTCGTCCCAGGCAACGGTCCGAGAGGACTATTCGGAAAATGGTGACGCTTGGAGTCATTTCCCTCACGAACACGCGCGATCCAGGGCTTATCGATGGGGCGAAGATGGCATTGGCGGTATCTCGGATAACCATCAACGACTTTGCTTTTCGCTCTCCTTATGGAATGGCGAGGATTGTATGTTGAAGGAACGTCTTTTCGGCGTCACAGGTCATCAAGGGAACCACGGCGAAGACGTCAAGGAACTCTACTATTATTTAGACTCAACACCTTCTCACTCCTACATGAAATTTTTATACAAGTACCCCCAACGCCAGTATCCCTACGAAGAACTCGTGACGGAGAATGTCCATCGGGATCGAAATGTGGCAGAATACGAGATCCTAGATTCTGACGCCTTTCAAGGCGACCGATATTGGGATGTCTTCATGGAGGTCTGTGTCTTTTGCTCCTGCTTAGGGCCACTAGTCTGAACCATATCTCGCAGTACGCAAAAGATGAAGATGACCCGAATAGTCTTTATGTGCGGATCACCAGCTACAATCGCGGTCCAGAACCCGCAACGCTCCATATCATTCCCCAGCTGTGGTTCCGCAACACGTGGTCGTGGCCTGCTGTTAAGCCCCCAATGCCATCTCTCGCTGGCTCGGTCACGGAGAACGACATCCAATATATCAAGATAAGACACCCCACTATGGAGAGGTACTTTATGTATTGCTTACCCTCTCCGCCACCCGTCAATGCGAAAGGTGCATTCGTCACGGATGAGGATATTGTCATCCAACCTGAACTCATATTTACGGGGAATGACACCAACTTCCACCGTCTTTATGGAGGGCAAAACATGTCGCCGTATGTCAAAGACGCTTTTCACGATCATATTATTCCCTGTCATCGACCTGTCTCCGGGTCGAATGGTCCGGTTTCCGAAGGGAACAATGGCGAGGGGATGCACCAGTTCACCCCAACATCTACTTCACAGCAATCCCCTTTTGTCAGCCCAGAAAAACGAGGCACGAAATCTGCGGCACATTATGTTTTCGAGAATGTCCCGGCTAACGGTGGGTGCGCGGTTGTACGCATAAGATTAACTCCGCAGTCTGTGTCGAAGGTCTTGAACTTGGAAGACGAAGGCGCCTTTGACGGAGTAATAGAGGAACGACGCGAAGAAGCCGATGAATTCTACAATTCGCTTGTTTTCGGCCCCATAAGCGACGATTTTAAGCAAATCATGAGGCAGGCCCTGGGTGGTATGTTGTGGACGAAACAATACTACCACTTCGTACAGAAGGATTGGATTGAAGGCGACCCTGCACAACCCCAACCACCCCCCGGACGTAAACACGTTCGCAATAAAGTATGGTTTCCCAGTGGGTTACTAGTCTGCATTAAACCACTCGTTAGGATTGGCGCCATATGCATATCGACGATATTCTTTCCATGCCCGACAAGTGCGTACTTTTAGCTATGTGTTTTACAACCCCGATAAGTGATTGCTCCAGGTGGGAATATCCATTTTTTGCCGCTTGGGATACTGCCTTCCACTGCATACCCCTCGCCCTCGTCGATGCCGCCTTCGCGAAGAAACAATTAGACTTGCTAACTAGGGAGTGGTACATGAAGCCGGATGGACAGATCCCCGCGTATGAGTGGAATTTCTCGGACGTGAATCCGCCTGTACATGCTTGGTGAGTATGGTTTCCGCTGAATTTGTTCAAACTATCGAATTGGCGGATTCTAGGGCGACGTTTAGAGTTTTCAAGATAGAACGTAAGCTCACAGGGCGGGAGGATATACCCTTTTTGGAGAGGGTCTTCCAGAAGTTATTGCTCAATTTCACGTGGTCCGTAGTGTAAGTTCACGGGAGGTTCAGTTGATCACGATCATCTATGCAGGTGGGTAAATAGAAAGGACTCCGGGGGACACAATGTCTTCGAGGGAGGTTTCCTTGGGCTCGATAATATTGGCGTTTTCAACCGTTCCGAGCCACTGCCAACAGGGGGAAATTTACGTCAGGCGGATGGCACTGCTTGGATGGCATTTTATTGTTTGAATATGTAAGTCTGAGGCAATATATTTTTGCAGGTTTCATTGATACGGTGTCCAGGTTGAATATGGCTCTTGAGCTTGCAAAGCACAATGCAGTGTATGAGGACATCGCCTCGAAGTTCTTTGAGGTACGTTGAATTGTTCGCTGAAATTCCATTTCTCTGACCAACCTCAGCACTTCATCTTCATCGCTGATGCTATGACATACGTGTCTGGAGATAACGAGCTGGGGCTTTGGAACGAAGAAGACGGAATGTATTATGATGCCATTCAGTTCGGACCTGGCGACTCGATCCCATTGCCTGTGCGCAGCCTTGTTGGCCTCATTCCCCTTTATGCGACCCTTGTTCTGGAGCCTGCCGTGCTCAGCCGATTCCCAGGTTTCAAGAAGCGTGTGGAATGGTTTATCGATCACAGACCCGAAGTCTCGGCTCGGAATATGGCGAATATAAAGGGTAATGTGATAGCGCTCAATCTCACCCTTGGTTTTCTCAGTATTTTATAGTTAGTGGTAAGGGCGAACGACGTCTGCTTGCGCTTGCCAGCAAGGAGAGGCTTGTCCGCATTTTAGAGAAGATGCTCGATGAGAACGAGTTCTTGAGTGAATACGGTATTCGATCGTACGTCAGGTTGCGACCCCCCTTGCCCAATGTCTCATGGAATGTCGTTTAGTTTGTCGAAGTTGCACAAGGATAAACCTTGGGGGATGCACGTTCATGGAGAGTGGCATGAAGTCAGGTACTGGCCTGGTGATTCTCACTCTGGGATGTTTGGTGGGAACTCTAACTGGCGTGGACCAATCTGTGAGGACCTAATGACACTCCCCGTGCAAGAACTCACAATCTACCTAGGGCTTCCTGTCAATTTCCTGCTCATAGAAAGTCTTCAAAGGTTTTACCAGTACTATGGGGATGATCTTCAGGTCGAATGCCCCACCGGAAGCGGCGAATACATGAACCTCGTTGAAGTCGCGGAAGAAATTCAACACCGTATCATCCACATCTTTGGGCGCGATATTGAGGGAAAAAGGGCCACTAATGGTGGTAATCCGAAGTTGGACAGTGACCCACATTTCCGTGATTATGTCTGGTTTTACGAAGTGAGGATCGTTCCCCTTACATTCATAGTTACTGATAACACTATCGTCCCAGTTTTTCCATGCAGATGGCGGTCGAGGGCTTGGAGCATCACATCAGACAGGATGGTGAGGCTGTTTGAGGTGGAGCGCTCGTGCAATTTGATTTATCACTCATCTGTTACCAGGTCGGGCCTAGTTGCTTACCATATCTTGCAGAGCGGAGTGACATGCCGGTTACCAAGAACGCCACGGAGTGAGTCTCCTCTGCCAAGAGTTATATTGTTTCTTTTTTGTGACCATTTTATCGAAGCTCCCCGGAGCGTGGTTAATCACTATTTTGATGTAAGTGTTCCGAGTTGTGTCTTTCATTCAGCCCACATTATTCACGCGATGGTAGGAAACCATTGATGGGCAGTCAGAACCGGGCGACGATGCTCGCTCTTTGCATAGCGCCACGAGTATCATGGACTTACATTCCTTAGGAGACTTGTCGCCTGATGCGTTGTAGAGTTGCCCAACACACCAAGCTAAGTCCCCGTCGAAGGTCCGACCGGCCATAGATCCCTTGCCTGAGCGATTGTTTATTGGTAACCAATAATCATAATATAATAAGACCCCGTAGCAATGAGTGTAGTGTTCTATCAAGAGTGATACATGACCGATGTTCCTCCATGTTTTAGATATGATGCTCAATGGCGTCAAAGAATTCAAGGAGCGAAAATGACAAAAAAAAAACAGATTTGCTTGTAGACTCGGAGTTGGAAGTACGTTAGAGGATTCATAAAGAAATAGAGGAACGAGGATGAGTGAACGAATGTGGGTGAAACACACAAATGACGGAGGCTTAACAAAGGTGTCGGGTGACAAGTGAGAACAATCGCAGCGGACAAGCAGCACGCGATGATAGAGAATGAAGGGGATAGCATCACCAGTTATTGCGAGAACCTACGTGACATAGAGAATGACTTGTCCGCCAGGGCGGAACGACTCGAAAGCCATCTGTACATCTTCGGTAGACCCAAGGGATATCAAATCACCATCCTCGTCCTTGTACCTCACCCTCAGCGGAGCGTCGTCCCGACGTGGACCGCAGAGGCGAATCTTCTTCCCTACCTTATCTACGAGCTCGCTGAATTCGGTGGATCGAGGGACTTGGATAACAAAGATATCATCCTGGAAATGGACTTTGACTTTCACGGAAAGGGGGTGACCGTTATTCAGAGCCATGCTCTCGAATATTTGCGACCTCGACTGTCGCAGTCCTGATCCTGCCAATGATGATTCACTAGAACCAAAAGGTGTTATCGGTGACGAGCTGTTCGGTGACTCCTCTGATGAGCCATGGGTGGATTGGCTTGAGCCGCTACCCCGCTTATTTTCCACTGTCGAGCTCTGCGAACGATGTGTCCAGGGGGTGCTGGGGATGGGAGGCGGAGAAGTTTGTGGAACATATGCGGTGGGTTGACTTGCACTCCTGGATCGGCTAAGTGGCAGAGCGACCGGTGCACTATGAATGGAAGTCGGTGTACCGGGTTGGTCATACGGGGCTGTGAGCTTCTGGGAGCTGATTTGGGTGTGCAGGGGAATTCGAGGAGGTCGAGAACCAGAGCCGAAGCCAGCATCCGTCACGCTTGTAGTAGAGCTCATCCGCGTGGTTTGTGGGCGGTAAGAGGGTATAACAGACCCAGCAGCGCTGGGGGGTGGCTGAGTAGCATTGGCAGGTCTCCACTGAGTATGAATATAACCGTTGGCATCTTCTGTTCGAGTTCGAGAGCGGTCATACCCAGCGAAGGAATCACGGTCAAGTTGAAGGTTTTGTCCTGTGAGTCGGTGTGTGCCTAATGGCGTACCGCGGCCCGACGAGGGTATGCTTGAGGGTGGGTAATCCTCGTACTCGTCATCCAGGTCAAACTCGAACCCATCTGTGGAAATATATCCATGGTGACTAGCGCTAGAGTACGATCCGGAGGAGGATGCCGCAGGAAATTGCTCCTCGCTGGGATAAGGACTCGGTCGGTGACGACCGCTAGCTGGATGAGGCGGTAGACTATTAACATATTGGACGTGCGATATCGAAGAGGATGCTCTGTCGTGAGTGTAGGGAATTGGGGACCGCTGGGTAATCGAACGGGGTATGGAGGCATGGCTATTGTGCGCGACAAATTGCGAGATATTTCGATCAGAAACCCTTCGACTTGCCACTTCCCTGATCAGCCTGTTGATATGGGTCTCCCATTGCTTTAGCTGCTCCTCCGAACGACAGCGGAGAATGAAGTACTCCAAATCGTCATCACCTCTCCACCATACAGCAAGAGAATATGGGTTAGCGGTAGCAGGACCTTGAAAGAATGTTGGTTTGCGAGCGACGAAATATGATGTTGGCGTACGCACTAATCGAATTTCTTGGCGAACTTGGAATGGCCTGGGTGACGTTATTCAAAAAGATACGACCTTTAAGAAGGAGTGGAGTATCCTTCTTCTTGTTCGGTACACCGGGAGCAGACGCGACTGAGGGGGTAGGCTGCTTCTTCAGGATGGAGTTGTTTTTACCGCCCCTTTTGCCGCTCGGTGGTGGTTGGAGCGCCTCCTTGCAACATAGGATGATCTTCTCGAATAGAAAGACATGGTACTCTCGGTCCACTTCTGACTTGGTGACAGTGAAAATATCGTCGAGCAGGAGGTTACCAAAATTGGACAAGTGATGACCCTTCCATTCTTTGACGCGACCTTCAAGATTTCGTACGGTCTGATTATTCTCCGCGCGACGCTGAGCTTCATTGATCTTATCTGTTATCCGTTTCGCTGCGGCGGAACCAGCTTGGAGCTCTTCGTAGTGTGGATAATCAACGATGGTTGATGCTTTGACTAGGGACTGCAAATGAAAGTGAAAAGATGTAAATAAACAGAAAGAAATATCACTCACATCGAGGAGCAGTGGATACTTGCATATTCTTTGAACAGGTTTGATTAGAAAAGCGGGTAGCTCTGATTTGGCGTTGATCAAATTGTTGTGTACCTGGAACCCATGAAGAGGGAAAGATCAGGGATGCTATTTTGGGACGCAGCCGATGTCGACCGTTGTCACACCAACCAAGCTCACATGGAAGCAGGTTGGCGGGGAGCCAACATTGAACGAAATAAAATCACATACCGATAGGTTTTGCTCCTCTTTAATCATGATATCTGCTGCATTGGTGTAGTTGGCACAGTAAGGCTCATAAACCGCAAACTCGTCCTCCTATTGTTCCAAATAGAACACGAGGTATTGCAAGGACAATGAAAGCACCGCATTAAGCATGTGTTAAGTACTGGAAAAGGGACGATTGGACTCACGTTCTCGAGGAAGTGCAGACCCCAACGTTGGTCTTTCCAAGGCAGTTCGGCAGTGCTCTCAAGGCGAATAAGGAACTTTCTCTGGAAGTTTAGTAACTTGTTTAGACCCGGGAAAAGTAGATGGATTGTATCCTGGTCTATTGTGTTGCTTTGCGACAAAGCGGTCGCGTATTTCTGCTCAAGTCAGTGAAGGCTAGCGAAACGAAAAGATGGGCATCTAACCTGCATGACCTCCAGATCCTGCACATATTTACGTTCGGTTTCTACCATTTCCCTGACAATATTATTTCGGGCTGCGTCATGCGCATTTGGAGTGACAGTAGCGTTGAAGGTGTGGTTTGCAAGGGAATCTATCGACTCTTGCGACGCGAGGAGAGGGGGAGACATTGGAGGTGGGTCGAAGATATCGGAGGGTAAAAGGTCGACAAGGGTAGTGACAGTGCTGACTACCTACGGTATGTCAAGGTTACGAACCGACGGAGATAGCACAGGGCTTCGCACCTTGACCAAGCCGTCGGTGGAATGACGATCCCACAAATCGGATACAGTGAATCTTTCGCAATTGTCTATCTCAGACAGTCTCATGGCGAATTTAGCAATGGCACGCTTCTTCTCCTTTTCATTGGAGACATCGAAAGTGGCAGGATCAGTGCTTATCTCGGCGATAGGACGAGTTGGAGAAGGAAGGAGGTTGAAGAGAAAACAGAGGGGGATGCCGAGGGTGAAGCAATCCCAGAGCTGTGTGACTGGATCGGTGGACTGACGAAGGTCACCGTTGGGAGACGAGAGGATGAAGAAATGGGAGAAATTTGGGATGCGCATGAGACGAGCACGCAAGGAAGAGCATTGCTGGTAGAGAGAAGTGGAGGCGGAGGCGGCCTTGTTAAGGATGTTGTTATTAGCGACGGGTGTTTCAATTACGAGGCCAGGGTTGGAGATGATTGATTTTTTGCGGCCAGCGACGTTGGCCATGATGGGAGAAGAAAGAACAGGGAGCTGTGGGGGAGAATAAAGTCGGGAGGGGGAGGAGAGAGAGGAATACAATGGACGATGAGTATCTGCTGTTTGCGGGTGAATTGACGGGGAAACTCGTCCACAAACCCTCGATAGATAATACATTTTCAGACTCCGACTGCCTGTGTTGATATACACAAACAAGACACAACACCGCCGTTGATGAACTATTTCGCTGACATGTCATTGTCTGATTCGTTGGACGGTGCCAGGTCTGCTGTACCCCCCCATACACCCACTCCGGGCACGACAAGCATTTGCATTAATATTCGTTCGTCCTCCCGGCGTGAGTCGGTCATGCTGTCCGGCGCTATTAGTGTCCTTAAAACCACCGCGTTTGGGTGCATGTGGCGTAGTTGTTTGCTCCATTGCCTGTACTTGCAGAGGTGCCGGCGAGGTGGATTGAAAGTCCGCTTGCAGGACTCCAACCACTGGTATCGTTGCAAATTTGTATTGGTCACACACCCCGTGACCCGGTTTGGCTGGCGGTTTTTCTTTCGCCTCTCTTCTCAAGGGATCAAAACCAGTCCTGGCCAAGACCCATGGCACCAGCCCGCTCTACCAGACGCGCTCACAGCCAGAACGCCCCCCCACCCCCCAGCGATCCCCAGAATGCCCCCCTCTTTCTCGAGCCCATGATGGGCACCCCGCTCACAATCTACATCGAAAAGGACGTCGACGACAGAGATGACCTCGTAGACCTCATCACCGTAAGTGAATCCCGCTTGCGTACCGATCATGCGGTCCTATCACTTGCCTCACAGAAACATGGCGGCGCCGTCTCTCCCAGTTACAGTGGCACTCCATACATTTTAGGCAAGTTTCCATCGATCGATCTCCCCCAACTGCACCGACAACACTCATCCACATATCAGTTGACCCCCACAAAGAGTCGGGTCAGAACTTATTCCGCCAGTATGCAGGTAAGAAGGGCAAAATCGTTCTTCACTCCCGCTGGGTCCACGAGTGTGTTCGTGCCGCTGCACTCCAGACATTCCAGAACAACTGGGCTGGGTGCAAAGTAATCGGTACAGAAAAGTAGTAGTCCCCCCCACATTCCATCTCATCCTCTAAGACCAGTATCTTTCTAGGGTCGATCTCCCAGCCGCTGTCCCTTCCCAGAATGACCCTGCCTCCTCTGCTCAAGTGTCTTCCTTGCCACCGATTCCCCCTCCTCCCCCGGCCCTCGCGACCATGGGTCCAACTGACCCCCTCGTGCACCCACCACCGCAGGGCTCGTATGGTTATCCCGTCTATGCACACCCGATGCACCCTCCCCCTCGCGGTATGCAACCCCCCACTGCAGCTCCTCCTCAGTCGTGGCAAGCTCCCAATGCCATTGCACCACAACAGACTCACATGGCCCCTCCTCAGCCTCACTCAGGAATGCTCCCTCGTCCTGCACAACCCTATCGGGATGGTCCATGGGTCACTGGTTTTGAGCAGCCTCCACCTCATATGGTAGCAGGGC
Organism: Rubroboletus satanas; assembly: GCA_038090635.1. Taxonomy (NCBI): domain Eukaryota; kingdom Fungi; phylum Basidiomycota; class Agaricomycetes; order Boletales; family Boletaceae; genus Rubroboletus; species Rubroboletus satanas. The sequence goes on from JBBPNB010000262.1 coordinate 17,864, forward strand.
CGAGTGGCCCACCCTACCCTTATAGGTATCGAGACGAACAAACGGATTGGGCAACTGCACCTCCAGGCGATTACACCTATGATCCTGCAACGGTTAGTTTAGCAGCTGAATCACACTGCGCCATGTAGTTTGACGTGCCCGTCCAGTATGAGCAACCTTACGAGCAAGCTCCTCCTTACATTCACGATCCAGGTCCCTCGACTGCCAGCCCACCTAATGCACCTGTTGACAATGCTGCCGGAGAAAAATCACGCGGTCGGAAGCGAAGTCGGAACCAGGTAAACTTACAATGTAGTTTCGCAGTCACATATACCTAAAGTCTTGGTAGGGAATTCCCGCGCCACCGCCCTCTACCCTTGTCCTTAATCGAAGGAATCCACCTGCTCGGTCTCCTACTCCACCGAACCGCGTAATTAAGAGCACATATGGCGGGAATCTTTTTACCTCTGACGATGTATTGTACCTCAAGAGATACATCGATTATTGTCAAGAGCAAGGTCTTGTATTAAGGTTTGTGCCTCACCACTTTCCTATACATGAAGTCTCCAAATTCAGTCGTTCTCAGCCTGAGAGAAATATGTGAGAGGATAGCTGTGAAGGTTCGTAGTTTCGTATAGCATACAGACGGACTTGCTGATATGTGATTCACCCTTTAGGCCCCGCATCATACGTGAGCAAAGCACCCTGTATGCCCTTTTCACCACATCGAGTAACCTCTCCACAGATTTTACTCCTGGCGCCGGTACTGCAACAAACATCAAATCAGGCTCGGTGGGTACTCCATGGACCTTGGGGATGCAATGACTCCCCAGGAAGAGGGAGAACAAGAACAGAACGAAGCGGAACAACAGCTTCGAGTTAGTACCGGCCCTGGGATCATTGCGGCGGCGCAGCAACGACTACAACAAGAAGGTAACCAACCGCGTAATCGATCTCCAACTCCCCCGAGGGCATTGTTCAGGAGTACGACTGGTAAAGGAGTCGCGTTCACGGAACAGGATGTGACATTTCTGGTTCGCTTCATGGAATACAGGAAGTGGGTCGAATGCATGGTGGACAGCGTTCAGTTTGTTCACTATCCTTTAACTTCCGTCATAGATCTCAGGACCGTTTCGACATGGTAGCGTTCTGGAAAGACGTCGCTACAAAGGTCGTTCATTCACTGCGAATGGTGTCCGCCGCTCATCATTTTCATTCACAGGCGCCACACCACTCTCGTGCATCATGGATGAAGTTTTGGCGTCGCCACAAACACGAACTGAACAGGACAGAAGGGGATGATCCTTTACCACAACCACCCGAAAAGAAGATGAGGTATTCCCGCTCAGACGACATTCTTCTTGCCAAGTATTTTTTTACAAAGCCCGAGGGCACGTCGGATAAAATATTCCAAGCATTTGGGCGACTGGTATGCATTGGCTTGTATTCCCTACGACAGCCAATTAGTGAGCCGCATTATTGTAGCATCCTCATCATCCTTGGAAAGGATGGCAAGAACATCACCGGATACACAAAGCAAAAATTGATCATCTTATCCAGCGACTGGCCAACGGAGAGAACGTTGACGTCGACGATAACGCAGCGGACTCGGAGGTATGAGACTGCGTTTTGGACCTCAAATGAGCCCAAGCTTGTACACTATAGTTGACTATCATCAAGTGCTCGTGATTATTTTATTGTACTTACACTCTTTCATATGCGCCATAATGGATGTAATTCGGGATAAAATATGTCACTGCGTAACGTATCCAGTTTATCAACGCGCGAGCGCCTGATACTAAGCACGAGTGACTCCCTGAGGTTTCTCCCACCACCAACTTCGAGTCGACATGATGGAGTACATGACACAAGAACAAGTGGATCAGGCCAGTGAGAAGTCATTTCTGGGTGTTTCATTCAACTCACTCCTATGTACTACCTTTTCTAGTTGTATCGAGAGGGGTGAGTGGAATTACTCTCCGCTTGTAGTTCGCGCTCAACCACGGTTGACAGCTACATCTGCATTCCAAATTTCCTGTCGCAAGACCAGGTCTCATCTCTCCTTCAACGCTCGAAAGATCTGTTGGCTGACTTCAACTTACAAGACCACCCGCTTGTAAGTGTTTGATTATCAATACCTTGCCTCAGATCAGGAGAATGAAGGTGCTCATCATTGGTCAGACCAAGTTCACCACATCTGACGAGCACCACGTTGGTGATGACTACTTCCTCAATTCGGGTGATAAGATCCGCTACTTCCTAGAGGAAGAAGCCGTGAATGAGAATGGTCAGCTTACAAGGGATAAGACCAAGGCAGTCAACAAGATCGGGCATGGTGCGCTACTGCTTGGCGCTATTTTTCTTACAGGACTGAAATGCTGCAGCACTACACGTGCTCGATCCGGTCTTCCGGGGGGTGACCCTAGAGAATGAGAAGTTGAAAGCTGTCGTCAGAGACCTCAAATTTCATCACGACCCGGTTGGTAAGTACCGGGTCCCAGGGACCACGATTGTTAAATAATTGTCGTCATCACAGTCCTTCAATCGATGGTCATCTTCAAGCAACCAGAGATTGGCAGCGCTGGTAATTGGTTTTATATCTTGGGCACGTCATTGATCCTCGCTAAATACTTACTAGTTCGCGAACACATGGACTCGTGAGTCACTAGTTGATGAACCGTGATGTCAACTTACGTTGCTGCTGTCGCGCAACACGATCGTGTTCTCTAAGGACATTCCTTGTGCGTAGACATCTCCCTCGAGATTTACTGCTGGATTCCCACCATTCTAACGGTTGTTCCAGTATACTTCGCCTCCCACCGCCCTCGGATTCTGGATACCAATGGAAAGGTGCACGCCATCCAATGGAGCACTTTCGTTTCTACCGGGCTCGCATCTTACCACAACAATCACCAAACGTTTTATACGCAAGCCTGGAGGTGGAACCGGGTTTGAGGAAATTTGCCCTCCCTTTCCTTTCAATGTGAACGCGAATTCTGCAAGCGCAACCGGGAGTTATGTTATGCAAACCTGCGAACCAGGTCAGTTCGTTTTGTGCTACTCACCACTGGCAAACCATGCTGACAAGGTTGCTGCAGGGGACCTTGTACTGATCCACGGTAATGTATTGCACAAGTCTGAGCGAAACACGAGTAGCCAGACTCGCTATGCATACACGTTCCACATGATTGATGGCCCACCGCATGCCCACTACGACGAGAAGAATTGGCTCCAGCCGACGCCGTCGATGCCGTTTACTAAGATCCTCGACATCCCTAACGACGTTACCAATGGAATTTCCAGGGTGGTTTAAATGTATCATGCCAGATATAACAGTATAATGGATTTATATTTCTGTAGTTGCGTGTTGTTACCATACCGTTACTACCTCCACTTGACTATGCTCCTTCACTCTCTCCGGTGTCAAGTTATGTAGTTCATCAATAAGTGCAGGCAGGAACGTTCCCGACCCCTGTACGTCGGACCGCATTGCGGCACGTTCCCCTGCAATGGTAAGTGCCAAGATGCTTTTAAAGTATAAGCTCGAGTATCAGAAAAGTCTGGCGAACGTACCCTCCGACCGCCGCGATTAACATGTCACCTTTCACGAGTTTCGCTGCCCCATCTTCATTCTTTGCCAATTCCCAAGCTCCAGCACAGAACGTAGCTATACAAGTACCTGCCATACATCCAGAGCCGGTGATCTCACCGAGTAGCCTGTGCCCATTTGTGAGTTTGACAACAGTGGTTCCGTCCGAAATCCAATCGATGGACCCGGTAAGAGCAACAACACATCCTGTTTTTTTTTTGAGACATGGATATGCGGAAGACACCAAGTTCGCGACAAACTCACGTTCCTTTCTTGCCAGCGCCCTGACAAATGTGGCGGGGTTCGCAAATCCAACACCAATACTATCAACACCCTTGGCTTGCACCTGGAGGAATAACTCGTCAATATTGGAAGCCTGACTGCGGACTAACTGACTCTGAACCTACCTCCTCTGAATCAGCGAGGGCGGCGAGCTCTCCCGCATTGCCTTTGATGACACTGGCTTGCCAAGTGTTGAGCAATTCGGCAGCGACTTTGCGACGAAACTCCGTCGCCCCTACACCAACCGGATCGAAAACTACTGGCTTCGTCGCGTCATTTGCAAACTGTCCAGCGACTAGCATGCCCTCCTTGTCCTTGACCGTGCCAAAGTTGATTAGCAACGCGCCGAGGACGCGGCTTAAGTCGTACATCTCCTCCGGTGCAGAAGCCATGATTGGGCTTGCACCCAGCGCTAGGGTGGCGTTGGCAGATTGGTTTGCCACGACGATATTCGTGATCTGTGGGAAATGAGCCGTGCACATGAAGTCAAACAGGCAAGCTTAGACACCTGGTGAATGAGTGGTTTTGTCTTCTTTATGACTCGCAACAGGTCAACAACCCCGTCTTTGATCGTATCCGTAGTGTAAGACGGAGATACTTTGCCCAGTTGTTTGGTTGAACTTGACCAGGACCGATAAGCCTCTTCGAGTCTTCTGGCAGATTTGGAAGGCTCCGAAGATGTGACTATTTCTGAAACGACAGCCACCCCATCCAATCCATGCCCAGTAGTCGACATAGACCCGTGCAAGGTTCTCAGGATGTTACTGGACTTAATGCCCCCTGATAGTCGTCACATTTAGCGGACATGATACTAAAGAGCCTGATTGAGTCACACCAATGGCAACGGCTTTCACAGATGTACCATCTAGAGCTGCGAGCAGTGGCCCGACTGCCCGTACACCAAGGGCAGGACTTGTGAGTTGCTTTGTATTGGTTGCCCAAACCGCTCCGATACCAATATAATCGGCACCGTCTTCTACAGCCTTCTTGACGTGATTTACGTCGCTGCAAGATACACCAATAATCTTCCCTGGAGGGAGAAGAACTCGTGCCACATGCACTGGCATATCTGTTTGTCCTAGGTGCACACCATCTGCATCGATGGCTAAGGCAATATCGATACGGTCGTTGATAATGAGGGGAACATCATATTCTTCACATAAGCTTTTGCTTTCCTTGGCGATCTGCAGAAACTGCGTCGGGGGGTAACCACGCACAAAAACCATTTGCTACCGAAGATAGTGAGAGCAGTCCATAACGCACTTGAGCTGTATCTGCTTTCTTCTCTCGAACTTGTACAACAGTTACACCCCCATCCAAAGCCTGATTGAAAAAATCAACCAGGTGTTCGCTGGGAATTCAGGAGAGAAGTCACTTCTCTGAGAACATCGCGGTACACCTGTTCGGACTAAGGCATGAGCTAAACCGAGTGTTTGTAGTGTCAGAGATGTACCTTTCCTTCGGGGAGTAGCTCACGTCCGGTGACCAAGTAGAGGGAGTAATCAATCGATCTCTTCATCGTCGGACAAGGAGTCGCGAATGGCGCATGCGGCGGCCATGCCAGCAATTAAAAATGGAAGGTCAACGTTAATGATTGATGACGTAATGGTCGGCTATTATTATTTTGGTGCCATTTAAGTATTGTCCTTCAAGCAAGTAAACTATGTATTCATTGTCGACTCCCCCCAAGCGTTGGTTCTCTACAGCAACAAAACGTCTCAGTACAACAGGAATACCAGCGTTCCCGACAGCAACAAGTGCCCAACTTGTGAAACATCATGTCTGTCTCCGTAATCCTGAGACAGCAGCCAAGGTGGCGGAGGCGTTTGTTCCGGCTGGGACAAAAGACAAGGTTGTCATTGAAGCATTTCCAGGTATGTCAAATTTTCTGGGCACGGCAGTGCATTCACTGACAATAATCCTTGTAGGACCAGGAATATTGACACGGGCCTTGCTGCAACTGCCGAGGGAACGGATACGCAAGATTATTGTTCTCGAGAATACTGAATGTTTTCTCGATAGCCTTCGGGTACGTCGATATATTCTATCATTTGCACGACACGTTGAACACATTTAGCCGCTCCAAATGATTGATCCTCGCGTGCGGGTCCTCCCATGGGATGGTTATGCATGGAGTACCTATCGCACTCTGGAAGCCGAGGGTCATCTGTGGGATGTTGAAGCTTCCAGTTGGCAAGAACGTACGTCCTCCTGGTATTCATAGGAATACATTAGCCCGATTGAATTCTGTACCTTCAGCTGATCCTCCACTTCGTTTTATTGCACATCTTCCGACTTCCATTTATGGCGAGCAGCTTATCGCGCAGCTGTTACGTCTAGTACCCGACCGGGGTTGGTTGTTTCGCTATGGCAGAGTTCCCATGAACTACGTAATGCATGATTTCGTGTGGGAGGTGTGTCCACGTTGGTGCTCTGCCTTGTCCGTTTTGACGAGCTCTTGAAGCGTATATCGGCAAATACCAGTAATACCAACAGGTTGAGAAACCGGTGCAAGTTGTCTGTGGTAACTGAAGCTGTTGCCTCGTTTCGGGAGGTCGTCCCTTCGAGTGTCCTTCAGCCATACGAAGAGCACTTTTGGCCACCAAGTATTGCCACCGCTGAAGGTCGTTCAAGAAAAAACCGGCAAAACAGAAATATGGTAGCCATTACTATAAATCCGTTGTTAGATCAGGTCTCGTCCCCAAATTCTGGTAAGCTGAGGTAACTCACAGATTCGATAGGTCATCAAGAAAGGACTCCTTGATAAGTGGGACTTCTGCTTGCGCAAACTATTTGTCCTCAAATCAACACCGCTCAACCGTGCTATCTCGTATGTCAGCACAGCTTGTTGGTCTTAATCACTCATTCTTTGCTAGTCATCTCGCCCCGGGTGCATCCACCTTGTTGGCTATGCTTGCAGATGGTTCCCTTTCTGGTCATCATTTGATTGATACTTCCAAGCCTGTGCGTGAGATGGATGTACAAGATTGGGCGGCACTTGTGCAGGCATTTCATTCATGGCCATTTGCACCTGATGTTAGTTCACACTTACAACCTGCCAACTTTACATGCTAATATTATTCACAATCCAGGATTTGCTTATAACAGATTCATTTTCTCGTGAGGACAGACTTTAGATACAGTAGACTATCTCATACTGCAAGCTGTTGGGAGACAAAAAACATGATGCATTAGTAGGCAATGGCAGGGGTCCAGGTAAACCTGAGGGTCATGTTCCCACTACAGTGGTAGTGGGTTCTGTAGGGGACCCTCTGATTTTTGTTTTGGCAGGGAATTCTTTGTTTCGACATTTATGTTTATTTATATTTATCCGAAGTGCTTGATTAAGATTAATTGTCAGTGATGGGATGTGGTGGTTTCAGTTTGGACCCTTTAATTTGTGACTTGCTGTAACCTGTTGTTCCAGCTCATGCATGCTCACATAGGCAAACTTTCCCCCAAGTTAGGGTGCATTGAATCCTTGCAGATCACTATGGTAGACAATTCCATTGGCTGCTGCTGTTGATGACATGGCCTGCAATTCTGGTGATGTCATTCATACTCATGAGTGGATGCCAAGCTTGCAACTGGGTGTTGATGGTCATTGTTTGGTTCCCAAACATGATCAAAGTTTCTGATCATGAATTCATCTCTGTGCACAAGGAACATGCTGTTCCTGTGGGCCCCATTTGTGGGAGTATTTCACCAGCCTTGGTGGGTGATGGTGAAGGTCCTTTGAATAGTATCTTGTTCAAATATCCTTATCAGATGGAGTCTTTGCACATCAGGAAAAATCAAATGTATACACTGACCTATGTAGGATATGTAGTCCCAGTTGTGCCTATTGACATTCCCCCTATACATAGCAGCCACAATATCTACATAGCCTACAGTACCACTGAGGATGCAACTACATCACCCAACTTTCAGCTACAGTAGCTTGACTGTAGCACACCATAGCTCAACTGTAGCAAACCAAACCATGGATATTTAAAAAATATATCATTGCTTGACATCACATTACATGCTCATCTACTGTACATATGTATGTAGCTCTATCCATAGCCTTCCCTCAGGCTCCTCGTCCTCTTGGTGTGAA
>JBBPNB010000263.1:0-25724 GCA_038090635.1 Rubroboletus satanas
AGAGTGCCACAGTTGGTGCAATGAACCACGAGACCTTTGTGATTGTTGATAAGTTGCAGTTCCAGACTAGAGTGGCGATGTTACCTTGAGCGGCTCACGCTGATGCTCAATTTTCATGCGCAGAACTGCAATATGGGTTTTTCCTGATCCTGTATCTTGCGCGATGACGATGTTTTCGACCAAGCTAGCGTCCAACATCTCTTGTTGATAGCTGCGAGTAATCACCTCTGAATCCGTGGCGTGTAGGGTGGATTCCGGTGGAGCGTCGCCCATTCTGAAGGATGTAGCTGAATGTAGCGGTGCTAGTGTGGCTTTGAGTAAAACGGGTATTTGATCAGGGATGGAGAAAAAATGCAGAACCTCACCTAATTGTACTATCGATAACGAGGGTATCGTCAAGGAAAACCGACGCCAGAAAGTTCAGCTGCGCACTGGCCGCTTTAAGTAGTATCGTTGGAGGCGCTGAGCAATCGAAGCGTGGCCAGCGAAGATCGGGGTCCTAGCCCATCAAACAGAGTCAGTTACTAGGTGGAATCAAACCTGTAGAGTAGGCCGGATGGATTGAACGAGGTATCAAGCGACACAATGACAGTGAGTTCGAGGAATTTCAGGCCCAAAGAATGCTTTGAAGGATTAGCTGAGTTCGAAAATCTACTAGTCTGAGTGTGGAATTAATTAATTAAATTAACATTTTAGCCCCTTCTCTGCATTCTGGCTTGCACGTGGGTACTTTGCAAGGCAACCCTGCTCAACACTCAAGTCCAGCTTGACTTTGTGGCCTCTTCAGGCTGTTGGCCAGTTCAACAAGCTTCTTGCAAGACACTGCCCAGTCTCAGCAGGGGCCTGTTGCGCATGTCTCAGTCAATACCACTCGCCCGCATATCACCCGTAGCTGCTCAGTTTCTGACTGAAGACATACGATCACGTTCCCCGCAAAATGTCGAAGATATCTTTCCTAATCCTCTTACCTTCGAGGGTGGACCAGACCCCGTCAAGTCACCTAGAAAACACGCTGCCTTCGAGCTCCTCGAGCAACCCACCTCTTCATCCTCCGCTTTCCTTGTACACTTTGCTTCGACATCCCTCATCGTCTTCTCCGCGATCGTGACCATTCTGGAGACGGTTCCGAGCTTCCATTCTATTTCTCCTCGTGTGTGGTTCGGAGTGGAAACCAGTCTGGTACTGTTATTCACCGTTGAATACTGCGCCCGACTTTTCGCCTGGAGTTCGTCATGGATCTCGCTTGTCAAATGGGTATTTTGTGCGTGACATCTTTGATTAATTTTGATGGTCCGTTCCTCACGCGTGGAGTACGATGAACAGCATTCTATGGTGTCATAGACGCGTTGGCTATAATGCCTTACTACATCGAAATAATGTTACAACAAGACACAGTACGCTTTTCAACCCCGTTTCATTGACGGCTCAGCTGCTATGACCCATTCAGTCTATCCTATTTCGCTTTTCCATCCTTCGGATGTTCCGTCTCCTGCGAGTGTTCCGACCTTTCAGATACAACAGTACAATTCTCTTGTAAGCATGTTGATGGGGTTACCCTTCCTTGGCTGAGTGTCTAACCTGCCACTCACCATGAAAGAACGATCGAGGTCATGTACCTTTCCATCCGACGATCGCACCATGCGCTCCTCGCGATTAGCTTCTTCATCGCGATGGTACTCACGGTCTTTAGTACACTCCTGTGCGTCATTTTGACTGCACCCTTTACCCCAAATCGAATCTATTTGTGCAGGTACTTTGTCGAGCGAGGAACATGGGACGATACACTCGAGACATTCATCAACGCTGACGGAGATCCATCCCAGTTCGCTGTAAGCTGTCTATAACGGAACCCCAAGTCCCTCTGCTAACCCCCGAATAGTCCATACCAGCAGCTGCATGGTAAGTGATCCACTCACTTGTGCCTCGTTCTACCTCACTTACCCCTGTTACTAGGTTCGTCCTCGTCAGTGAGTCTTAAATCCGTTCATCTATTAGCCATGTCCAAACCCTTGACCTTCTATTCTTAATTTCCTTTCCGTCTTCTAAACGATACGTCAATGTCACGATACAAAAACAGCAATCACAACGGTGGGTTACGGCGAGATAACGCCACGCTCCATCCTCGGCCGTTTGATCACAGTCCCACTCCTCGCCTTTGGTCTGCTCCTGATCGCCCTCCCCAGTTTCGTGCTTGGGCGGGAATTCAGCATCGTTTGGAAGAAGATGACGCGGTATGATGTGAGTCCATCTCGCCTGTCGTCTTGTCGCACTCGAACGTGCGGCTGAATCGCCATGTGTTGCTGACGGACTGGCAGACCGATGAAGATCAGGACCCGCATCTGGATCTGGATCTGGACTCGGAAGCGGCCCAATTGGGCACCCGCAGCGAGCGTGATTTGTCCAATCGGAAGCTGGCTCAGAACCAGATGGAGCTCAGTCAACAGATATTAGAACTGCGCAACGCGGTGGATGTGCAGGGGGAGATGATCCGGCGCTTGGTGGGTATGCTCGAAGGCGGTGCGGGTCGTGATGTAGATGGTGTGATGGCGATAGGGACGGGAGTGGGAAAGGAAATGGGGGTGGGCGGTGTGGTCAAGGGCAAAGGAAGGGAGAGAGGGTTCTCGAACGGTCATGCAAGCGTGAGCTGGATTGCAGGGAGGAGTTCCATGAGCTGACGACACGCGGTGCTTGTAAGAATGCTGAGACAGCATATTGTACAAAATCTCGCCCCGATAACACCCCCCCCCAGTATTGAGGTGACGACTGGCACATCTGGTAGCATGGAGCCTCTATGTACGAAGCAACAACGCGGCGGCTGCGACCCGGTGAAGTGTCATTTGGATAAGCTGTGAAAATTCATCATGTAAGCTCAGCTCAGCTGTACCATGTACGCGCATTAAATCAAAGTGCTTCCTGGTCTGGGCCGAGTCAAGGATGAACGTTCGATGAACTAGCGCTATTTTGGCATGCCTTGTTGACTGTCACGCTTGGCGTTCCAGGAGCTATCCACTCACATTACCCACTCCAGCAATTTATTCCTCCGGCTTTCCCTCCCTCACCGCTTCGCAAAGTCCCAAAGATGTTCTTGTTCTCCGGGTTTCGGATTTGAACAGTACCGAAACAGCATACAGCCCCAAGGGTCGACAAGCCACGAGTAACCCCTCCATGGACTCTCTCGCCGATGTAGGCGAACCCGCCAAGCACCTCACCTTTCAGGATCCGAGGAGGTGAGATATCGATATCGCGACTACCACTTACTGTGCTGGACGTCGAGTCCCGTAAAGGCACGAGGTTCGCGCTTCAGTTTATCCCGTGAGGAGGATGATGTCGGCCAGTGCGTAATACCCTCTCTGGTCGAATCCGACTTGGAGTTTTGCACGCCGCTTGAGGACCGTTGGCGCGTGATTTGGATCGTCAGGATGTGGACAGCACTCCGACGAGGCGTCCACACGCGCGAGTTCATGTTCAATTCGCTCAAGAATGGACGCCAAGGCGCGGAGACTATGCATGATGTGTATTGCTCAGAGTGCGGCCGGATCATACCTGTGCGATCCAGAAACAGTGTAGAGGGCGGGGCGGAAGCATCGACCATTAGCTCGCCAAGGTGTGTCACATGGCTGAGCTCAGATGACGGCGATTCACACATCCTCTTGAAGCCTCTCGATCGTTCCAAGTAAGTATGATTTGATGCCCGACCAAATCGAACGCAAAGCGGAGTTGGCAGCTGGAAGGTTAGTAAACCCAAAGGTGAGATCGGAAGTTATTCCAGTGCTCCCTCCGTTGACCCCAATAACGCACCACATCTTTTGTAGGCTGTGATGTGGGGTAGGTGGTGGTTGGGTAACACGGGGAACACGGCTGCCTACCGGGCTCGGATCGCCAGAGAAAAAGCCGAGGCCAAGCTCAAAGCCGAGAGGGGCACAACCGAAGAAACTGGTCTGTAATGTACTACGCATGTATTTGTCTCATACGATTCAATCCCATGATAGTGCAAGGGATGTTGATTGTTGAAAAAAAAAAACATGATCGGAGCGTTAGCAGGAGCAGGCTGATTAAGAAAGATGCGATAGCTCTTTTGGCACTCAACCAGGGTTCGATGGAGAACCAGGCTCGACCTGGTTCGAGGCCTAAGTTACCGGTCACTTGTCGTCCTAGTGTTTGATGAACCACCTGCCACACGCCGGGTCGGGGCTTTCTTTGGGCTCGCCATATGGACCAAGATCACGCCCACGCGATGTGGGACGAGGTGCATCAAGTGTGCTTCTTCGCCGATCGTTGGTCCGTCGACTTTGAAAACTCCTCGTGATCAGCCCACCTGTCAAGATGACCGAATCGATGGGCCAACCCCGGGCCTTATCCACTGCTGCGGGTGGTTGAAGTTCTGCCTGGATGTTCAATTTCAAGTTGGTCCCGACGGTTCCCTCGGCAGCATCTACATTGTAATAACGTATAATTATATGCATATGGGTTTACCAGTGTTTGCAAATGGCGCTAGGGGCGATGGTGCGCGAGAAAAAGCATCAGTCTTGACAGATCTATCAGAACTGCCGCCGATCACTGACAGGGTCTATCAGGCTTCTACCGCGAGAAGGCATGAGATGTGGTCACAAGGTCCTATTTCTGTATTGTATTCCGTTCCTCGGATCCACAGAACAAAAGCGATGATCCGGGCCGGTGCCATTAATATCGTGGACGATGCTAATCAGCGACATATTGGTTTCAGGAGAGTGACTGTTGTTACTCACCCCAAATCAGCACCCCAAAACGAACACTATACACTGGTGTGCTGAACATAGGAAAACAGGATATGTAGATCTACCAGAACGGATCTATTGTACCAGACTAGCCTACCGGGTGAGTAAGTAACCCCGAATATGTAAGTTAGCATGATGAATTCCGAATTCGGGTACGTACGGGACAATGTAGAAGGAATCGCTTCCCCGTGGGTCATTCAATCCGCAAAACCATTAGTCACATTGCATCATGGGCTAGACTGAAAGAAGGACGAGCCTCCAATCGAAAGAGACTCAGACGCATCACCGCAACAGTAGCGTCACCAGTGGGTTTCCTGAAGAGGGTACGGAAGAACTTGAAGTCTCAGTTCCGGCGTAACTGGAAATGATGAAATCAAATGTGGGGAAACATGGGCGTCGTGATACGTGATATATGACAAAAAGAGAGCTCGCTACTTGTGAAAGCAGTGTTCAACGGTCGTGAAGCGATCTGCCATTTGCAGATTTGAATGGGCGTCCAGGAACTGTTGCTCACTTCACTGTGCATACTTGTTGAACCGAGTCACGGTAGCCAAAAACGGAACTCCTACTGCGTTCACAAAAGGGCTTGATCGCGGTAACTCCGAAATGGTAGCTCATCTTCCTACGCGCGCAGCGCCGCCGACCCCTGGTATGTATTCTCCAAAGATGTCCGATTGTGACCCAAGAAGGTGAAAAACCGACCATACTCAAGGAGCGCAGTATAGGTGTCTATTTGGTCCGCGATGGTGGTATAAAATGGGCTCAAAATCAGTATGACCAGTCCTCAGACAACAACGATATCCGTCTCTTGCTTTACTCATTCACATCCAATGTCTACCTCTGGAGATGGTCCTGTATGTCTCTGCTACTGTTGACTGTTTGCTCTACTCACAGCCATTTTAGGAGTGGCCTGACCTCGGCATCTTTTGGCCGCACAGTGCCTCCGAGATTCTCGAGGAACAAGCCTTGGAGGAAATCCACGAGAGCGCTGGCTTTATTGTATGTCCCTACTACTGTTGAATGTTTGCTCTACTCACAGCCATTTTAGGAGTGGCCTGACCTTGGCGTCTTTTGGCCGCACAGTGCCTCCGAGATTCTCAAAGAACAAGCCTTCGAGGAGGAAATCGACGGGATCGTTGGTGTCCTATGCTACTGAGCGTGGCCAAGCATGTACTCTGTAACTGTCGTCTTTGATTGTACCCGCTGCGTTGTAGTCATATAGCGATGTCGTTTCTGTGATAGTAGTCGAATTTCGCCCGTGCCGCCGGGTGAGCAGCAATAGCAAGTCATTGACGATCTTCAGATATCAGAGCAGGATCGTGCTCCCATGCTGCCCAACGCGTACGGCTCGGAGATAATTGGTGTACTACCGCAAGATAACTTTGCCTCGGTGGATATTCTAGTGCCATGTATTGAAAGCCTTTGTTTCGCACGTGCGCGTGAAGCCCGACGACTGAGTCGGAGACATCGTTTTCCCTGCCATGATAGAGTGAGCTCAGGAGCAGTGGGCGAGTGTAGGACCCGGTCTCTCTTCGCATCGACTGCAAAAGGTCTATGAAGGTGGGAGTGTGAGGAGGGACAGACGAGCCCCAAATCGAAGTCAGTACGATAAGGAATGGAGTCTGGACCCAGGAGTCTCGCCCAGGACAGTTCATATCGTTTTGTCCGTGAGGTACTGGCCCTGCGTGCAGGTGGTCATTTTCATGCCCTGCACACAACACTCCTCTCCAAACCCCAGAGATGACTTTACAAAATCTTTCATACGTGTAGCCACACGGAGCTCCATGAACCGCACTGACGATGTACGTGCTGGCAGGATATCGTAAGATGATAGGCACGCTGTTATCGGACGATGTCGATGAGTCGGTGACCAGAAGGATCTTGAGGGTGTCGGACCACCAGTGCTAGACTGTTGCCTGCGGCATTGCGACTACCCCGCCAGTCACAGCTACACCACTGCAAAGTTTCAAGGTACCACTGTAGAACATGACGACATCTATATTGTACGGGGACCGTGGGTCAGCTGTCAAGGTATGAACAGTATTAACAGGTCTTGGTAGCGATAGGCACTTGACTTGGTTGCATAGATTCGATCCAACAAGGAGAGGGGCCGCGTAAAACCGACCAGGATCAAGGACTGCGTGACCCAGTTGTGCTCTCTTTCAGAGGAGTGGTCACGGCTCAATACTAGGGGGGGGGGTTATCGGAGCGAGATTTTGCGCAATAGAAATAAAATACCCGAACGGACTGAGTGGTCGACATTGTGGGTGATGTAGCTGGTAAGGCCTTGAGGCCTAACTAGTGACGCACGGTCATCGAATTTAACTCGGGGGATGATGACGGTGCGGAAGCCGAGTCGATGCTCATGGAATAATGAAAGAAAAATGAGCGGCAGACTTATCGCCTTGACTCCGTCCAAATTGGGGTTATCAATCACGTGCGCATCAGCCGTGTCACGTGTGGGCGTTGTGTATATCCCTACGTGGTAACTTTTGGAATCTTCTGCCCCTGTGCTCCTCCTACATGTTGTGTTGGCAATGCCCCTTGGAACGCCCTACCACTCGTTCGCACTTCCCTACCCCATTCGCGTCGACAATTTTACAGACACCCTCGACGACTTGCCCCCACCGTACAACAGACCGCCCCTTCATCTCTTGACACACACTCACTCGGACCACATCGTCGGTCTCGCCTCAAAGTCGTTTGGATACCGTGTGATATGTTCACCCGACGCGAAGGAGATGTTGCTGCGTCACGAGGTGTACGCAGAACGCTCGTTGTACGACCACCAGTATCGTGGAGAGAAAAAAAAGACGTTTGGACATCTCAAGGTTGACCCATACGTGATGCCCAATGGCCAGAAGTTTTTCACTGGTTCGAGGGACCTTTTGGTATGCAATCTCATCTTTCCAATCCTATGCCACCGACGCGTTTCAACAGCACGCGATACCACTCAACACACCCACTGAATTCGACATTTCTGACAGCGAGACCGTGACGATTACGCTTATTGATGCAAATCATTGTCCTGGTTCCGTCATGTTCGTCCTTGTCACCCCAATTTTGCGCGTTTGCCCTGACTCCTTCCGACTAGATTCTTGATTGAAGGTCCTCGTGGGACGGTCCTTCACACCGGTGATCTCAGAGCTGAACCATGGTTCCTCTCTTCCATTCAACGTAATCATTTCCTTCAGCCATACTTAGCTAGCTCTTCAGAAGATCTTCGAATTTTTGTTGCTCGTAGGGAGGGCACGCATACAGAAGCGACCAGTCTCGTAAGGATACTTGAAGCCATCTACCTAGATACTGCCTCCTTACTCTCGCCCCTCGTCGTGCCCAGCAAGGTGTGTTTGTCTTGTCGCCTATTCCATCCCCTCGACTTCTCTTTTACACTCCCCCTTCGTGATCTGCAGGAGCGTGCAGTTCAAGGCATCGTCGAATTAATTGCTTTATTCCCATCAAGCACGTACTTTTTCATCGATGCCTGGACTTGGGGTTATGAGGACGTCCTCAAGGCTATCGCACACGCGTTTCATTGCAAGGTACTTGATTTCATTTCTACCGTGCATTACCACCGAAACTCTTCGTACATGCTTGCTATATCTTATTCCACACAGCTCTTTCGCTTAAATGGCCCGCATATATGCACTACTTACGGTTTTGGGCACTACAGGTTCACTTTGACCGATACAAACACTCGATTTATTCACATGGTTCAGATCCTTTTTTGCGTGCCCTTGGCACGCGCGACGCAGCTTCCACTAGGTTTCATGCGTGCGAACGGTTTGATCGCTGTCCCTTCGTGGACGTCCCTCCCTATGACTATGGACCCAAAGGCACTGCGGCACCGCCTAGCAAAGAAGGGAAGAAAGTGGTCTATGTGAATGCAGTAAACATGAGCTGTGCTCGCTGGGAGGACTACCAAGCTAACGTCAGGCGGCGAGTCTTGAGAGGCGAAAACGTGGACTCGTTGGTAAGTCACGCTGTGACCTAACGCTGGATCCTCATTTTCATTGATTATATGCGCTTGTCTCGCACCGTCTGAAGCTCGTTCCCTTGTCTCGCCACTCACCCCTTCCTGAACTCATAAATTTCGTGACGCTCTTCCGTCCACTACGTGTTGTACCAAATACACTCGATCCTTCGCTCAACAGTCTGGACTGGGGCGCTATGTCCAAGATGTTCTCGGGATGTCTTTTCCCGGCGTCAACACCCGGTTGCTTGGTGTCTGTCATGGCCCCTCCTTGTCCTCTGACGTGCCACCCCAGCGTGGCCAGTCTTCCGGGGCCCTCTACGAAGTATGACCCAAGAACGTTCCTTGCCACGGTTGAGTATGAGCGCGTGGATACCGTAAATTCAAACTTGGTCGGCCCTAGTGATGCCGCCGAAGAGTGGGGCGACCAGGACGGCAGGAAAGTAAGGATGGAAGTGTTGAAGGCGTGGATAGGCACTGGGAGACGAAAAGGTCTCGGGAGGATGCGTCGACGCGTCGACGAAGACGGCGCAAAGGAGCATGGACTCGCGGCCAGACCCAGTCAGCTAGTGTCAGCTAGGACCCCGAAGAGGTATGCGCGGAACGATGATTCGGACAACTCTTCAGACGAGGGCGGGTCAGACGACCATGCGAGGACTGCCTGGAAGATTTTCGGGGTTGGGGAACTGGAGGACGCGTGCAAGACATGGTTGTCGCCTTCGCCGCAATCTCAATCCCAGGTCCGAGCGGAGGCGGTAGCTGACCTAGGGACGCTCCCTACGCCAACTTCGTCCCCTCTTCTGCGCGAAAAACAGTTGGGGGGGAATAATAAAGGGAAGGAGCGTGCGATCGAGCCCGCCTCGCAGAGCGGTCTACCGTTGGTGATGCCAGGGAATCCTTCTCTCGGACGGGCTCCCACGGACAACCCAGATCCTTCTCGACTACCATCGTCTGTGTCAGCGTGTAAGTCCCCGTTTGTGTCCTTTGCTGACATTCGGTTTCTTGGTCAATCGCTGGAGGGGGAGACGAACGAGGCGGTTGGGTCAGGTTCACAACCGTTTGCTTGCATAGACAATGTTGTTCTCTCAGACCCACCTCAGGACCTCGTGCCATCTCACCCTCTGACGCAACATCAGAGCCAGAGCCAACCAATGCCGCAGCTACACGAGAGGAACCTATCAATCACTCAAGATATAGGCGATGTCCGCGCAATGGCGGACATAGAGAACGTCGGTGAAGTTCCGTCGCCAAAACGCCGAAGAATTGATCGAGAGGAGTCAGAGGTGAAGGTGGGCGAGAAGGAGGGTGTGCCCGAACCCGCCGGGGGTAAACTTGTCCAGGTACAGAGCATGCACTTGATATCATGTGGACGAGATGAGACCTGCGAGTTGTTACACAAATCCTCCACTGGACTCGCCTGTACGCCCGCTGTTCCTTCCGTGACCAACAGGGACGATAAGGAAGCGTCCCTTCCACCAACGTCTTCCGCTCTCGTAGCGGAGGGGATTTTGGGAGCATTCCCGCGGAGCTCCCCGGCGTTGACTGCGACTGCGGCTGTGAGGGCGACAGCCACCATTTCGTTTCCCGTGAGGAAGCGTATTGAGGACAGGGCCAATTATGTTGAGAAGACAGCTTCGCTCAGCGGACCTAGACGTGGTGTGTCTTCTCGAACAAACATTAGACAGCTTGATCCGGGGCCAACCCCATGCTCGACTTCGGCGATAGTGCGTGCACCCATGTTGGCGCTCCAGCGGACACCGACAGTCGCCACAGCGGAAAGCCACTCTACCCACACGAGCGCCGTCGCACTCGATGTGAGTGTACGTACAAGTAACGCAGCTGTCAGCCCACGGACAGCTACGCGACGTGCCGAACGCGCAGAGAGAAGGCGGATCACGGAGAAGCTGCGGCTGGCACGACCGGATCTCGTACGCACGCCAGCGTCGAGGCAGGGGAGTCGGAGTCGGGGGCTCGAGCGGGTAGCGACGTTGCCATCCGCGACCGTCTTTACCTCGGTATCGGCGTTGGAGTATGGGATGGACATGAGGAGGATGGAGGCGAGAGTGGGTAATGGAACGGGCATGACGGAGGAAGATGCCCAGATGGATTGGGACAAGAGTCGTCGGCTGGCGGAGAAGGTGAGGCAGGCACTCAAGAGGGGCGAGAACGCGAGCGAGGTATTGCCACGTTTGAGGTGCTTGGAAGGGTGGTATGCAGAGCGGGCGTGACGGGGTTGGGAAAGCTTTGAATGATAAGTTTCATTGGGGCATCTGAATGCGGACGGTGCATGTGCATCGTGCCTGAGTTTGTTGGAGTGAGATTTCTGTATCCAGTGCACACCGTGAATTTAACTTGTTACCGGTCACTCGGTGAGTAAGAATGTCCGTCCCAGGCGGCCCTGTCCACGATATAAACGACCGCTGAATTGCGCCCTTGGCACTAGAGTCATGTCATCAAGTGAACTGAAACCCATCATTCTCTATGATATTCCATGCATCACTCCGGGCCGTCCCTGGTCTCCGTATACCATGAACACGAGGTACGCGTTCAAC
Organism: Rubroboletus satanas; assembly: GCA_038090635.1. Taxonomy (NCBI): domain Eukaryota; kingdom Fungi; phylum Basidiomycota; class Agaricomycetes; order Boletales; family Boletaceae; genus Rubroboletus; species Rubroboletus satanas. Next base: position 11,280 of record JBBPNB010000263.1, read on the forward strand.
TTCTTACCAGCCGTCGTCGCGTCTAACACCGAGGTCTCATTGATCACCACCACCTTTTCAGATACTGCCTCGGATACAAACGATTGCCATTCACGACCGTCTGGGTCGAGTTCCCCGACATCGCGGGCCTGCTCCAGTCCAAAGGCATCACACACCCACCATACACTCTGCCTGCGGTCGAGGACCCAAACACGGGCGCGTTCATCATGGATTCCCTCGCAATCGCGACGTACTTGGACGAGACATACCCTGAGACGCTAAAGGTGCTGACTCCTGCGGCGCGTGCGATGCTGGAAAGAGTTGCGGACGTGTTCTCATTCAGTTCAGGGGGATCGGCGGGTGCAGCTCTGAATACAAGTGCCACTGCCGGTGCCGGTGCACCAGGCGATGGCAAGACCGACGGTACCCGCCACGACCCTGCTGCACCACGTCTCATGTTGGCGATGCTGGGCGCCGAACGCCTCAATCCGGTCAGCAAGGCATACTATTACCAAACGCGTGCTGCACGCGTCGGTGAGCAGTTGGCCACACTCGTCAATGCTTGTTCTGCGCGTCCGGAATTCCGCGCGGAGCAGATGCGACAAGGCATCGAGACGATCGGGGGTGCATGGCGCAAGGTGACGGCGCTGTGTGCCCATCAGAGTGAGTCGGGGAAAGGGACATCGGCGGGTGGACCGTTTATGCTTGGGGAGGAACCCTGTTTTCTTGATTTCCTTGTTGTGGGGAGGATAAAGTTTGCACTGGACGGAGTTTCCCCGTCTGAAGCGGAGACGCTGAAGAGTTTGGAGGGAGGGAGGTTGGGGAGGTTTGTAGAGGACCTTGAGAGGTATTTCAAGCATTGAAGATGGAGCTATGCGCCAGCACGTTGGGAGAATATGAATCGTTGTACGTATGTATCTTGTTGATTTGTACCTACTGTATGGTCAGACTTGAGTGGATGCCGCCTCTCGGCAGTGAAACTAAGCTTGCTAAAGCTGGAAGTACTCGGACGTCCTTCGACAAAGCACAAGGCATTCATTCGGTTGAGTTTCGGTGCAGATAGCCTCTACTGTAACCGCTAGGCGTCTGGGGATGATGGTGTACGACCTCGACATCTTTGACAGAGTCATTGCAAAATTGCGCACCTATTCCAGTAACAAGCAGAACTCGCGGAGTGATTCTGTGGTATCACAAACGGTGATAGTGGTGTGCCTCGTGTCACTGTTATTCTTGGTAGCCTGTAGCCTGTAGCCTTGTAGCCTCGCATATTCTGTAATGCGATTGCACTAGAGCTATGGCCAGCGTGCAACTTCCCTGATGGAACCATTTCCTCGTCAGTAGAGAGGACGCTCGTCCTTGATTGAAACGACAATACATCCTTCCAAACCAGACTCTTGGTGTCCCGAGTATGCGGCCGCCCTCGTAGTAAAACGACTCAACTACGGATTCCAACATCACGTGAGATGGTAAATCCATTACGTCAGCACTTTCGTGTCATCCTTCTGGTTTGCCTGGTCATCCTCTTTACACATCATCCTCTTTACACACGGTGTTTGACTCAACATGCTTGGATCTCATTCGTCCCTAGACCGCCAGTTGCACTGCAAAAGGGTGAATTAATTTGTTTGGGTACGTGAGCAACCAAAACGTTGCTGATCTATCTAGGTCATCCGACCCATGACACTCGTGTCATCGATTGCCATCATCATTACCCCCCCCCCCGCCGGGGATATATAACTATCCTGCTACAACCGTACCGAATTTCCCCATCTCCGACATCCATGGCCTCTCAAAAAGCACTCTGGCTTAATAAGCCTGGCAAGCATCTCGTCCTCGCTGGCAACGAAATCCCTGAGCCTGGTCCGGGTGACGTTCTCGTCAAAAACTATGCCGTTTCTCTCAATCCGATGGATTGGTATTTCCCCAAGGACGGCTTTTTCCTGATGAAGAATTTTCCAGTAGTCATCGGCGAGGAAGGCGCTGGCATTGTCGAAAAGGTCGGGGAGGGTGTCACGAATCTCACTGCCGGAGACAAAGTGTGATCAACCCCCTCTTACTCGGCATTCATTTCCATATTTAAGCGCCTTTCTAGATTTTACGCAATCAAGTTCAATTTTCAGAGCAAGTACGCGGCTTTCCAAGAGTATACACTTATTTCTGCGGACCTCGCTGGCAAGGTATTTATGATGGCATCCGTTGTGACGCAACCATTTCTAACGTGGGCCTTGAGATGCCCAACAATATCACATTTGACCAAGCTGCCTCAATTTGCATTGGCATCCTCCCGTTTGTAATTCCCACTTATACTCCGGAACCCCATGGTTTCGGTTTCACCGCCCCATTCGAGAACGAGGGTGGGGTTGGTAAATACGCTGGCCAACCGATCCTCATCATGGCAGGCGGTTGTTCGCTCGGCCAATATGGTACGTTCGGGACATGTTCACCCCCCTACACCTACTGAGATGTAATCACACATTCAGCGATCCAACTTGCGAGGCTCTCCGGATTCTCCCCGATCATCACCACTGCGTCCTTGCACAATACAGAATACCTCCAATCCCTCGGTGCCACGCACGTCCTGGACCGCCGCCTATCTAAGGAAGCGCTGAACGAGCGCATCGCACAGCTCTGCGGCGGTACACCGCTTCTCTACGCTTTTGACGCAGTCTCTCTCGAGGACACACAACGTGTTGCATATGACTCCCTTGCGCCGGGCGGCAAGTTCACCGAGGTACATCTCCAATGCTTACCCAGGCACGACCCAGCGAGTGGCAGGAGGGTATTGCATGCGTGGGGATCGTTTGAGGTAACCACCCCAGGCGTACGTGAGTTTGGACAGCGTTTCATGCGCGAGTTGTCAGGGTGGCTTACCGAGGGCAAGATCAAGGTACGGGGATGTCTCCCTCGGTTCTTTGCACCTCCGCTGACGAAGCTGATAATAATACTGAATGTTGCCGCTTGCAGCCGAATGTGGTGGAAGTGCTCCCTGGCGGGCTGAACGGAGTGAAGGCAGGGCTGGAGAGGCTTGAGCGCGGCGAGGTCAGTGCCCGCAAGCTCATTGTACGGCCCCAAGAAACAGAATTTTGATTGTATGTATCGTCTCCGCTACCGTTGTCGGAATTCTGTCGCATGCTCATATCTTGTACTCCATATCCAACGTTGATCGAAGGTGATACACCCCTTGCTCCCGTGTCGCGTAGCAGTGTATTGGGAGTTGATCCAGCCCAGCTAGCAACATGGTCAAAGTCTCCGTGATCACAAACTCCAAAACTAAGAGAATTCCTTCGACCCTACCGCGCTTACTCCGATTCGAAGTGGGCCTCGGCATTTTTTTCTCCATATGATCACCATGCGATACAACGAACCAAAGTAAAAAAAGAAGACTCATAAATACGGTACATCATTACTCGGCCTGGGGCCAGATCAGAACGCGTTGCAGACCTACAACTGCCTGTTCTCCTTTACGTCCCACAGGCCATATCGACCCGCACCGATCATTCTCACCGAATATTCCTTGTGCTCGGACCCCGGCACCCACACCCGCGCCTCGCAAAGCTGGGCATCACTGCCCGTCAGAGCATATTTAGCCCCGCCTAATAAGAGCAGCGGTCAATACCCCTGTTTCATATACGTAACAGAGTACTTTGCATCTCACCGTTATTTGCCGCTTTCATGAGTGGTGCTGCGAGGGGCATGCCAATCCTACCCCAGCCTGTGAAGGCGGACGTGACACCAGCCAAGACAGACGCCGTCCCCATTGCACACGCCGTTCCGAGAGTGGCACCCATCTCCCATGACTCCTGCTCACAAAACACGCTTGATTGACGGACGACCCCACTATCATGGTCTACGCGTTCGACCCAGCGGGCCTGGAAATGGAGCGGGAGCGTGGGCAGGTGTACCGTCCAGCGCTCACCCGGTTGGAGGTTGTTTTTCCAGAATGCTGGCGCAACAACGAAGAAAGCGACATGGATGGCTTCGTCGAGGTTGTTGATAATAGTGAGGTCGGGCATGTTTTGTTTCTTTGGGGATGACGGGTGGAACTTGAGGAAAGTGGGTGAGAGCGTTGGGAAGCTAGGGTAGGAGAGGGTTCGAGTGGGTGAGGCGAGGGGGATGGTATGCGTATTTATCTAGCCTGAACATGCGTTCGACGATCCTCCTGAACAGGCGAGGACAGTATCGCGGCGCAACCCCTATAGCGAACTTGGATGGAAACATGCGGCATCTACGTTTTGACATCGCGTAACGTCGAAGTGAACGAAGTCTCCAACAGCCTGAGAAAATGAGGCGTCCATTCATTGCTCCATGGTTCGACATGAGCAAAGAGGTTTCGATCGTGGTCCTCAGCCGGCACGTTGGCGGTCCGCTATTATGATACTTCCCCAAATCGGACATGTCAGGTAGGTCCTCGATAGTCTTACCTTCGACATTCTTCTGCAAAGACTCGAGGTAAAGTGCATGCGTTCACGTCGCTTGACCTTTATAGTAAACGCTGACGAGTACGATCTCCCCGTTCCAAGCGAACTTACCATTTTCCGGCTCCCAGAAATCAGGAAAACCCACGAGGATCGTTCTTGATCGGCATTGTGCAGACGCTTCGGAGCTAGTAATTCAAGGTCCCTCACCATCGTTACTTGTCTGACTTTGATTCAAGTCTCGCTTCGGTCTCTGTTGAATCGGTGAGTGGGTATAACTGGACATTGACACGAATCGAGTACCCCGAGGCTGATCCGCGCAAGAGATTTCGTACAATTGATCCCAAGATAGGCTTTAGCTTTTCAGAGACAACGAGTGCGCTACCATCAATGATCAGCTGCATACATATCAGTAGGAACTTGGGATCTATTTCTAGCGGCTTCGTGCTGCACTGCCAGTGGCCTTTCGTCGTCATGGTAGGTCACACTCCACGGTCCATCGTCATCGTCATAGCCTACTACAAGGCGGGCATATCACTGCGCCGACCTTATATACCAGTTCTGTGTAGTATCTGGCCGTGGTCGCACGACGTGGTCCATCCTACTATGAAATACGCCCGAGAGCAGGCAGCAGACCACCATCCGTCCATTACGGCTTGATGTCTTGGAGAGGGACAAGGGGGGAAGTTGTAGTGCTGGAAGAAAAATGATTGAGAACTTTCCCCATGCAGCTGGGAAATCCTGGGGATCAATGAAGGAATTAATGAATGAGGGAATGCGATGATTGGGGGATGATCCGGATGATGGGTAAGAGAAGTTTTGTACTAGTCTAAACTTTTCAGGACGACCTCGTTTGGGAATTGATAGCGGTGATGATTAGAAAGGGCCGATTGATTCATGATTGTATGGTAGTAAGTGGGAGGGGTCCGATGTATCTACCATTGATAATCTCTGTGTACTATTTCGTCAAATTGTCCATGGTTACCAAGTACTAACGGATGGGGAATTGGGAGGGGATTGTAGGTGGATGATGGTTGGGAAATTGACTGTGGAGCCGTATCTAAAACCGTCCAGTATGTCGCCGAAAGCTTCCGTCAAACCTACGCCGGTGGTAAGACGTTGCCATGCATCAGGCTGATATGGTGTTTGTGTCCCGCGTGGAGCATTTCTGAGTGAGATGGCAACGGAACGCGCCGTGTGTTGCAGAGCCACATCCTGAGCAGATGTGGGCATGTGAATGCTTGTCCGTGCATCCCTCCTTACGTTGCCATCTGGTGCAGAGTCGTTGGTTGGTGGCTTTACCAATGAGGGTTCTGTGGGACCTCCTGGCAAAGGTTTCGTGCTTGTTGTCCCAGGTGCGCTCGCGGGGGCACTCAACGACGGGGACATCGTGATGGTCAATGCCGAGACACACTGCGCAGGGGGGTAGGTATTCGTCGTCTCCGTCGATCTTGTCTTGGGGACAAAAGGACCGACTGCGCTTGTGGGCGGGTTGAGAGGTGTCGGCGGAGGGAGGGGCACGCCGCTTGAAAGAGGATGGTTGCTTGTGATGAAGGGAAGGGGTAGTGTGATAGGTGTGAGACTGCACGCCGGACGATGAGGTAGGATGGCTGGTAGTCTCAAGCGACGCGATCATGGCCATTAGCTTGTCCGTCGCCTCTTTGACTTGTTGCTCGGATGCTTGAAGCTTTTGATCGGTGATCTCAGCTTTGATCCTGATTAGGGCTTCTTGATTGAGGTACTTGACGTTAAAGGAAGAAGTCGTGCCGAGTGTGTCATGCCATCGCCTGCGGTACGTGGCTTGATAGATGATAAGGGCCTGGCGCGCAGACTCGTCCACCCCATGCCTCCACTGGTGGGTGCTGAGATTGATCCAAAAACCAAGTAGGGCATCGACTCGCTCTTGGGGCCAACCCGCTTCTTTCATAGCCTGGGGCATGCGACGGGTGGCTTCATCTATTTGGGGCCACGAGAGGTCACGGTCCTCAATGATGGACTGTTTGGCCCTTGCAGCCGCGATGGGGACGAAAGTGCAAAGCCCTTGTTCGTCGGGCATGAGCACCAATGCATCTTCGTCGACGGAGTGGGAGAAGGACTGTGCGTCAGCTAGACCTTTGTTTGTGAAGAAATAGAGTTGTACGTATTCTCCTTTGCGCAGCTTGCGCAGGGCGAAGGGCGACGGAGCGATTGGGATCGTGGAAGGGGGAGGAATGTCCGCGAAGGGGAGGAATTTCATGTGGTTCTTCTTTTTTTCATTTTTTCTTCTTTCTTGGCTTCTTCGTCTTCCTGAAGCTTGAGACGCTCGGCCTCCTCTCGCTGGACTCGTGCTCGCTTTTCAGCTTGTCGAACTTGGTCAGCGGCTGCCTCCGCATGAGAGATACCGTGGTCATTGACGAAGGGTTGTCGGGTTGGAGTGTACCTGTCGGACCCGTAGTCAGGTGGGTTAGCAGTGTGCGGGTTGTACGTGGATGCGGATCAATGGATATGAAGGAGGAGTCTGCGAAAAAGAATGTATCGAAGACTACGAGTACCGACAGAGGAGGACTAGAAGAAGGAAATAAAGAAAACTGAGCCACTTCTCACGCATAGACTAAATCCTACACTCACCTCGTGCCTCGGCTAGACATAGACCTTTGACGCAGTCTCTCTCGAGGACACACAACGTGTTGCATATGACTCCCTTGGGCCAGGCGGCAATTTCACTGAGGTACATCTCCAATCCTTACCCAGGCACGACCCAGCGGGTGGCCAGAGGGGATTGCATGCGTGGGGATCGTTTGAGGTAACCACCCCAGGCGTGCGTGAGTTAAAAGTTTGGACAGCGCTTCATGCGCGCGTTGTCAGGGTGGCTCGCGAGTCGCCGAGGGCAAGATCAAGGTACGGGGATGGGTCTCCCTTGGTTCTTTGCACCTCCGCTGACGAAGCTGATAGAAATACTGAATTTTGCCGCTTGTAGCCGAATGTGGTGGAAGTGCTCCCTGGCGGGCTGAACGACTCTGTGAAGGCAGGGCTAGTGAGTATGTATACCCTGTTCGTCTCCGCTGCGGAATTCTGTCGCATGCTCATATCTTGTACTCCATATTCGACGTTGATTCAGGGTGATACACCCCTTGCTCCCGTGTCGCTTAGCAGGGAATTGGGAGTTGATCCAGCCCAGATAGCAAGGTAGCCGAAGTCTCCATGATTACGAACTCCGAAACTAACTTTTAGGACGCCCTCACTATGCAACGTTATCTTGACTATTCCTTCGACCCTGTCGCGCTTACTCCGATTCGAAGTGGGCTCAGCATTTTTCTCCAGATGACCACCATATGACACATGTTCGCTGATGCTAGTAAGTAAAAAAGTGGAGACTCATAAATACGGCGGTACATCATTACTTGGCGGGCCTCGCCGTCAGGTCAGAACGCGTTGCAGACCTACGACTGCCTGTTCTCCTTTACGTCCCACAGGCCACATTGATCCCCACCAACCATCCTCACTGAATACTCCTTGTGCTCGAACCATGGGACCCATACCCGCGTCTCGCAAAGCTTGGTATCACTGCCCATCGTGGCGTATTTAGTTCCGCCTAATAGGAGCAGCGTTCAATACCCCTATTGCATATGCGTGACAGTATTTTGGGTCTTACTAGCACTTGCCGCCATCATAAGTGGTGCTACGAGGGGCATGCCAATCCTACCCCAGCTTGTGAAGGCGGACGTAATTCCAGTTACGACAGATGCCGTCCCCAATGCACACGCTGTTCCGATGGTGGCGCCCATCTCCCATGACTCCTCTGGACAAAACTCGCGGGATCGATAGACGGTCCCACTATCACAGTCTACACGTTCGACCCAGCGTACTTGGAAATGGAGCGGGAGCGTGGGCAGGCCCGCCGTCCAGCGCTCGCCCGGCTGAAGGTTGTTTTTCCAATGCGTTGGGGCCGTTATAAAGAAAGCGACATGGATGGCTTCGTCGAGGTTGTTGATAATGGTGAGTTCGGGCATGTTCTATTTCTATGGGGATGACGGGTGAACTTGAGGAAGGGTGAGAGCGTTGGCAAGCTAGGGTGGAAGCGGGTTCGAGTGCGTGAGGCGAGGGGGATGGCATGCATGCGTATTTATCTGGCCTGAACATGCGTTCGACGATCCTCCTAAACAGGCAAGGACAGTATCGCGGCGCAACCCCTAGTATGGCGAACTTGGATGGAACACGCGGCATCTACGTTTTGATGTTGCGTAACTTCGAAGTGAACGAAGTCGGATCCAAGCCAAGGCGTCCATTCAAATTTCATCTCCACAGTGGTTCGACATGGCAGCCAAAGAGGTCACGGTCTCGGCATGGTCCTCAACGTTTCAACCAACACGTTGGCGGTCCGCTATCATGCCACTTCCCCGAATCGGACATGGCAGGTAGGTCCTTGATAGTCTTACCTTCGACATTCATTCTTCCCAAAAGACCCGAGGTAAAGTGCATACGTTCGCGTCGTTTGACCTTTACTGACGTGTACGATCTCCTCGTTCCGAACGGACTTACTATTGTCCGGCTGCTTGAATTCAGGAAAGCCCACGAGGATCGTTCTTGATCGATATCGTGCAGACGGTGCGGAGCAATTCAAGGTCCCTCACCATCGTTGCTCGTCTGACTTTGATTCAGGTCTTGCTTCGGTTTTTGTCGAATCGGAGAGTGGGTGTAGGTGGACGTTGACATGAATTACATGAATTGGCTGATCAGACCATTGGTTGTAACAATAGCCCTGTTTTAAGGTGGGAGACACCGTACTCCCGAGACTTCAACTAGAAATCTCCATTGTAGGCATCTGGGTCAGAGTCGGGGTTGTCTTGGAAAGGACAACTGGGGGCGAGGTGGCCCGGCTGCTGACAGAAGGAACAGCGATGACGAGGGCAGTCATACCGTGGGTGTCTGGGGGCGGCTTTGTGGCAGTAGGGGCAATGGTAGGAGGGACAGTGGGGATGAAGATGTCCCTTGACTCCGCAGTGGAAACATCGGATAGGGTGCCATACGGATGGGCCCAGAGGGAGGACAAAGGGGTTAGATACCGACCCCGAGGGTTGTTCTGGTAGGAAGGGGAAGGACTGGGAAGAGGTCACCGCCGGTTCGGTGGCCTTGAACGTAGAGACTTTCGGTGAAGGAGATGATACCGGGGGTGGGCCTGCGTCTGATGCAGAGGAGTTCTTGCATGGGGGTGGGGATGGTATGACAGCTGGTTGGGGAACATGATGATAGTAGGAATCCCGTTCCAAGGGAGAGAGGGTTTCGAGGAGGGGTTCGAGAATAACCTGGACATGAGCTGGGTTAAGCTCGTCCACTACTTTGCCAAGACCTTCGTGGTAGAAAAGGTCAAGGGTTTGCTGGCATGCTTCCGAGATGGACTGAGCGAGCGTGGCCACACACATAGTGGGTTGCCTGACTGGGGCGAGATTCTCTTGGACTTGGCGGAGGATGGTGTGGGTGTGGTAGAGTTGTCCCAACTCAAGGAGGGTGGTGCTGCGGTTACAGGAGATAGTGGCATCAAGAATATGAACAAGGGTGGGGTCGTCGAGGAGGGAGACACATAGGGTCCTACGCTGAGCAGGAGGGAGGCGATTGGAGTGGAGAGGGAAGCAACGCTTGGTGGGAGATGAGGAACGAATCAGTGGCATGAGGAGATGACCCAATCTAAAGGTGATGGGCTGCCTTATATTCATCTAGGAGATCAGTGGCGTTTTCTAAACTTAGTTCACCTTCCCAGGTTGCTTCTGATAACGGGTATCCCTTCCATGCCACGAGGTAGCGGCGACGACAGGCGGTGCCTTTGTGTTTGACGATGTGACTGACCTCGTATTCTTCTTCGGTGCCAGTATGTTCCGGTGGAGGTCGGGGGAAGTTAGGGCTGTGTTCATCTGTTTCGGTAAATGGGGTTAGGAGGGACGCATGGAAAACCGGGTGTATTTTCCAAGAGGATGGAAGGTTCAGTTCGTATGCCACAGTGGAAATGACCTTGCTGATGGAAAAGGGGCCGTGACGTTTAGGGGAGAGTTTGCAGTTGGACGCAATAGGGAGGTTGGTGGCTTCCAGCCATACCTTCTGTCCAAGAGTGAAGGGGGTGAACTTAGCGTGCCGTCTGTCAGCCATGACCTTCTGGGAATTAGTCAATGCCGATTTGGCTTCTTCTCGTGCTGAGGCGAGTTCAGAGAGCCGGTCTGCAAGATGAGGCACGAAGGTTGGGCCGATTTTAGGGTAGGCGCGTGGTTGGTATCCCATCATTAGGGAAAAGGGGGACTGCTTGGTGGCGGAGTGAGTCATGGAGTTGTGATGGAATTCTGCCATGGGAAGAAGGTCGGTCCAGGATTCCGGTTTCTCCTGGCAGAAAAGGCGCAAATAGGTTTCCAATTCCTGGTTGACTCGCTCAGTTTCTCCGTCTGTCTGGGGATGATAGGCTGTGGAGAGGGTAACGTCAAAGTGGAGGAGTCGGGAGAGTTCAAGGGTGAAGGTAGAGGCAAACTGGGGGCCTCAATCCGAGATGATTCGATCATGTAACCCAAATCAAGGGAAAACATGTTGAAAGAAGAGGTTGGCGATGTTGGCCGCTGATACCGACTTGGAACATGGGATGAAAATCACCCCCCGAGTAAGGCCGTGGTCCACCACGACCAATACAGAATCCAGATTACTGACCAAAGGGAGGCTGGAAATTAAATCCATGGATAAATGTTGAAAGGGGCGGGTTGCAGTGGTAGGAACAGGGGTCAACGGGGGTCGGGTGGGGTGAGTATTAACCTTGTGCTGCTGGCAAACAGCACACCCAGAGATATACCGGCAGATAAAGGTGGACATACCGGGCCACCAATAATCACGGGAGAGGAGGGCAAGGGTACGGGTGGTGCCGGCGTGGCCACCATGGGGGGAACTGTGGACTGAGGAGACCAGGGTAGACCGGCAGTCCTCTGGGATGTAGAGGCACCCCTGGAATGTGAGGTTTGAACTGTCAAAGGCCCAATCATTGGGGCGGGCACAGGGAAGCAGACTGGTCCCGAGGGACATCGCCGTGAGGGCGTTGGCAACGAGGGGGTCCTCTTTGGTGGAGGAGGCAATTTTAGCCACTATGGCAAGGTCGAGGGACCTGGAGAAGACGGTGTCAGGGAGAAGAGTGGTGGCGACATTGTCGGTGGAGGTGTCAATGGCGTCGCAGCGGGAGAGGGCATCGGCCGGGCCCATGTGAGTTCCAGGGACGTGGGTGAACGAGAGGTCGTAGTCCTGGAGGAACATCTGCCAGCGGGCCTGGCGGCGAGAGAGCTTCCTCAGCTCCTTGAAGTACAGGAGGTTCTTATGGTCTGTGAGGATGCTTACGGGGTGGTTGGTGCCGCGAAGGTATTGGTGCCACTCTTCAAGGGCGAAGATGACTGTGAGGAGTTCACAATCATAAATGTCATAGTTGCATTCGGCCAGTCTGAACGACTTAGAGATATAAGAACAGGGGTGGAGATCCCCGTTCGCATCTTTCTGCATGAGTACTGCCCCAGCGGCAGTGAGGGAGGCGTCAGTCATGACATGGAACAGCTTGTCCAGGTCTGGAGTGTGAAGGATGGGCTGTTTGAGGAAAGCGTTCTTGAGGGTCCGAAAGGCCCGATCCTGGTCTGTTCCCCATTGCCAGATGGCACCCTTCCGAGTGAGGTCATGAAGGGGGTGAGTGATATCGAAGAAGGCGAGGATGAACTTCCGGTAGAAGTTACAGAATCCAAGGAAGGATCGGAGGGCAGAAACACTGGTGGGAGGCTTCCAGTCCTCAATGGCAGAGAGCTTGGTGGGGTCCATCTTGATGCAGTTGTTGGAGACTACAAGTCCAAGGTATTCAACTTCAAAGAGGTGGAAGTGGCACTTCTCTGGTTTGAGGTAGAGGTGCTGTTCACGGAAACATTGGAGGACTTTCATGGTTCGCTCATGGTGGGTCGTGGGGTCAGAGGAGTGGATGAGGACATCATCCATGTAGACGACTAACCATCCTTCGGCGATGTAGTCAGCGAAGGCGTCGTCCATGTACGCCTGAAAGGTAGCTGGGGAGTTGCAGAGACCGAAAAACATGACGGTGGGCTCATATAGCCCAAAGGGGGTTATGAAGGCTGCCTTCCAGCGGTCTTCCGGCTTGATCTGGACATTGTTGTATCCCCACCGCACGTCGAGTTTGGTGAAGATCAATGATCCCTTTAACTTGTCTAGGAGATTGTTTATCCGGGGTAGAGGATACGCATTTTTGACTGTATGCGAATTGATGTAGCAGTAGTCTTGGCAGGGACGAAGCTTTCCATCCTTCTTCTGGACAAAGAAGAAGAGAGCGGCTTGAGGGGATTTGGAAGGCTGGATCTTCCCACTGGCGAGGTTCTCATCGACAAACTTCTTGCAGGCCTTGAGTTCCTCCAGATTGAGGGAGTAGTTCTTGGCGCGTTTGGGAACGAAGCTGGGGAGTAGTCGAACCTCGTGATCAAAGGGCCGCTTGGGGGGTAGGTCCGTGTTTTCTTCGTCTGTGAAGACATCCATAAATTTCTGGTACTGTTTAGGTACCTCCATGTTGGTGCGCTTGGCTTCCTGCGCCAGGGTGGTAGAGAGGGTGACTTTCCAGACTGCTTCCGGAAGAGCATCGAACTTCTTGAGTAGCTTGGCTGCAAGCTTGTTGTCGACGTCATGCTTGAGGTACTGTAGGAGGTACCGTTGTCCAAGGGCTTCCTGCCCGTTTGGTTTCCGAGGGACGGTCTTGGCTGAGACCGTGAGTCTGTGCATGGACCAGTTGATGATGGGGTTCCTGGCTGTTAACCACATCATTCCTAGAATGACGTTCTGATGCTTCCCGCTAGAGAGTACGAGGAAGTCTTGGTCGGTCTCGTTGTTGTCCACCCAGATGTGGAGTCGCGTTTTGAACTTAATCTGCCCCATCTTGTTCTCGGTGCCATCCGCATTGAAGGCGCGACGGGGTTGAGAGAGACGAGTGAGGGGAAAGTTATGCTGTTTGGCGAAGGCATAGTCGACAAAGCAGGCGGTGGCGCCGCAGTCGACAAGGGCTGGGGTTGACACGACTGTTACAAACCAATGGTCTGGCTCTGTTCCTTAACCCCTTATCCTACACTCTGCAGGTACCATTTCGTTTCATTCCCTTTTCCCAACATTGTGGACGAGCATTCCGCTTCTATGGACCACCTTTTCCTTTCCTGGTTGATCTCTTCTGATTCCCCAGCGTTTTCCTGTGTAAACCTAACCTTGTTCTTACCAAACGGTCGGTCCTTCTTCTTTCCTATTCTTAGGACTGACACTGCCTTCATTCATCTCCGTTATGTATGGCCTCACCATGAGGCTTCCTCATTACTGTGCCTGCAGGATACCATGAGGTCGTTCCCCTTTTGGGATCCTCTCCTCTCGTAGCACGGTCTCCCCTGTATATAAACCCCTCAGCATAGAACTTAGCTTCCCAGCTAATTCTATGCAATATACCTGCTTTCCTGGTGTATTCGTCTCCTAGAGTCTTTGAGCATCTCTTTGATTGCTTGCTACTAGTTCTTTGACGGTTATCTATCTTGGCTCACGCCTAGAGAGCGGTAGCGTCGTAACAACGACATTCTAGCTAGAGGGGGAGGACAGACTGAGAGGGACGAAGATCGATTTTTCTTCCTTAGGTACGATGACAGTAGGGATGGAGGGGAAGTCTGAGAGATTAGCGAGGTCTTTCTCCCAAGAGTCCGAGGTTTTTCTGATGAGGCGGATCCGTTCCGCCTTGGCTACCGGGGACAGTTTTGATGGTTTCATGGTGAGCCCGTTCTGGATTGAGCAACGGATCTCGCTAAGAGAGTAGGTTTTGAGGAGGGTGGTGAGGTAAGAGGAGAATTCATCGACGACCGGGGTGGTTGTTGTGGCACGACAGTGTTCGGAAGGGGTTTGACTGGGTTTCTTGTTCTGGGACATAGGAGTCCGAGAACGCCGTTTGAGGTTCCTTAAGTCCTCACGGTTTTGTACTTGAGTGCTGGCAGCCGACTGCCAGGCTTTTACTGAGGTAGGGGTTGGTCCGACCGCCAATTCTGAGGCG
>JBBPNB010000264.1:0-25694 GCA_038090635.1 Rubroboletus satanas
GCCTGCGCCCCACGAAGTCGGCAGGTCATACTAAAGGTACAAATTCACTCCCCACGAACGCTGAAAAAGAAGCAAAAGATTGACCGTAACACCGTTGAGGAGCCAAGGTCCTGTAGGGAGATATTCTGCTGCATATGATGAGCCATGCTTGTTGAAACTACCAGTGGTACCATCGACCGATGCGGCTTGATTATCGAAATAACTCGATAGGGGGATTGGAGTTGAGGGAAATGGAACGAGAGAGAATGATGAAGGAGTGGTCCCAAAGTACGCGAGCAAAGCTCCACAGAGCGCAGGGATGCTGAAGACCTTCATAGCGCCTCCCATAGACCACTCGCCTTGCGTAGAACACGCCTTCTGTACTGCCTGGAAATCCAGTGAGAATTATACCAATCTCTCGAGCGAAGTTGTCTGACCATGGTTACCGCGTGCATCTTCATTCAGGCTGGCGTTAACTTCTATTGTTGGGAAGCGAAGGAAAGTCACTTTCCAGTCGTGTGGTCCGAAAGTTAGGCAGTGTATCAGTGGTCTAATCCTCCAAAACCATTTAGCGTCCAATGGGGCTTAGCACAGCGAAGAGGCCGCCACAACGCCGAAATGAACACTTGACACCTTAGAGGAGATAAGTTATCATTTCGCCAACGATTCAAAGACATTTCATGGGATAGGTTGATGTAAATATAGGCCAGTGGATGCTAATGCGTGTGAACCGTTTAATGTTCTCTCCAATGACACACTGTGTAGTCGTCTCTTACTCACCCTAACAAATTGAATAGTAGAGTCTAAGGATAGTATTTAAAAATTCAACTTTTTACTTGGGATAGACTATAGGTACATTGGAACACCTGGGGCATTTGTCCGAGGCCCGCCAGGTTATGGATCCATTGCAATGGGCAAGACGATTTCAGAGACCTCAACGTGACAGGACTGGTCGGAGCATGAAACTTTGTGGTCGGCTTCTCGGCACAGATCATCAAGATTTATGCCCTCCACTGAAAATTGAAGCGGAGATCACAAATGTACTGTGATGATATGTGACATCCTCTGAAAGTCGCCGGGATCTTGTTCTTATTGTGGGTTGAAGACAGGGTTTTTCACCCACTTCTCCATATATTTTTGGGTATCACTCGGCAGAAACGCATGAGCTATTGTTGACTAGGACTTCACACCCGACGTGTTTGCAACTCCGGTGCAGTGATACTCCCAGGTTTCCACCACGAGCAAATCTGTAGTACGGGCTAAATCCACGTCGAAGGTGCCACCAAAATTACCAGTCGGAAGAGGGGAGTACTTATCGGGAGTGTGAAGGCGGGGTGGCGAGGTTGATTGACGCTGTACATGTATCGTATGCTTAAATTTCTCAACATTGCAATTGTATACAAGACACCCCTGAGATATGATTGTTTCTAGAGTGAGACCCGTTGTCCTACTAGGAATCGAGACTCCGAGGGATCAAGAATGAACCGAAATAGCTCTCCAGGTCTGCAATGGCGGTTGAGGGAACGATTGTCCCCACATATCCATCCGGCCGAACGATCACAAGCGTAATTTGCTTCGGATCGATGCCGAATGTCTCATACGCGTCTCCACCCTTGCGCCTTGTCATATCGGTATCGTCGAGAAGGACTCTGCGACGGGTCCATGGCTCAATCCGCCAATGACATGGATGAGAGGACGATGCTTACTTTGACCAGTGGGAACGGAAGAATGCGGGGACCAGCAAATAATTTATGTCATCCTTCTTCCCCGTGGTGATCGTGATAATTTCGAATACAGTCGAGATGTTCCCATTAGCACTGTACTTACGGAGGAAGCTCGGCGGCTTGTTCAATTCCTCCGCGAGGGAATTCAACTCGGCGATCCGCGTCTCGGTCAGGTTCCCCACGAAGAACAGCACTTTGAAGCGGGCATCAGCGGGGAGTAAGTCCTGTATTTCAATCGGACGCATGTCGGCAGCGCGAACGAAGATTTGTGGGGGCATTCTTTGTCCAATGGCGAGATTGTTCGCGCATGTCTGGTGTTTGGGATCCACAATCGCAGACGGAGAATAATTAACTCCGATGCCGCTGGTAAATCCTCCGAATGTTTGGAACGCTCTGATAAGCGAGTTGATGAGAAAAAGATTCACAGATAGCCGGAGCACCGTGTGCATGACACTAACTGCAAGAACTCTTCGTGGGATACACCCCCTTCATTCTCTGCTGTCCTCGGCTTTCCAGAAAACAAGGTTGCAAACTCCTTGTCAAAGTTTATCAAGTCTTGCGCGTACTTTCTGCGTTCGTGCTCGTACTAAGAGAGGATATCATAGCTACAGAAAGGTATGACATTGTAAGACTTACAGTCTTCAAGAGTGACAGGCTGGACCATCCTTTGAGCACATGTGCAAGCTTCCACGCTGACCAATTCTCAGTTTACGCCTAACGACGTGGAGAGATGCATACCGAGATTATGGGTATCATTCATGCTGGCATTCATACCCTGACCTGAACCACGGAAAAATGACTTCAGATTTTCAGATGTTAGAGAAAATTTCTCACCAGCTTTTGGGGAGTGGGTATGACACGCGTCGCCGGCAATGAAAACGCGGTCTCTGAAGGAGTAACTGGATGCCACACGCTGTCCGACTAGCAGGTAGCTCGCACGTTAAAACAGTCGTGAATGGGAAATTTGGAACGGACACACTGGTGTAAATTGTCCACCATTCGATGGTTTTCGGGTCGGCCAACTCAAAGGGATACAATATGTTCCTGCAGACCTACCGGCACTCATCAATCGTACGACAAAGCTCACCACCTCCCAAAAAATCCTCACTGAAACGAGCTTCTCCGGACTCATCTTGCTCTTGTCAACCCTTCCGGTTGATTGACCTATGACATCCGCATCCGATAGCTGGACGTACAAACGGACCGTGTCGCCCTCACGGGGAATGACCATGCAGGACCCTTTTGCTGAATGGATAGCAGTGCGGTTGCGGATATCTGGAAAGTTTGTTTCTGGTATCATGTCAACGACACCCCAGATGTAGTCTGTTTGGTTTGGTCAGGCATCCAGCGGAAGTACAACACAAGTTCGGTCAGATTACCGGTTTGTTCGCCATTCATCTCAATTCCTAGAGTCTTTCGGACCCACGAATGTGCTCCTACAGGCTGAATATCGGTGCCATGTGCGCATACAAGTGGGGCATGACTTACCATCTGCCCCAACAACGAATTTGGCATGTATGATTTCTATCCTGCTCTCGTCGTCGATCGCATCTAAATGTTCTACAGTAACCTGTAGTGATCATTGTTCGCGAATGAAAGGGTGAGCTGACGGGCCAGTGCCCACCTTGACTGGGTATGACGAAGGACTGGACAGTTCATCGGCGTCCTCCGAAACCTCAACAGCCAAGGGTCGTCTTGGGCGTTCGACTTCTGCCCCATGGGCCTTCATAGAATCAAGAAACATAGCTTCTATTGCTCCCTGGTGGAGTGTAATCTGGAGGCCCGTCCATGAATTAACACAAGAAAGAAAGGTTCGACGAGGACCGCACCTCGAACGGATATCGTGCAGTTGGCGCGGTGACATCAGGGGCACGTCCTGTGCACTTCAGGACTCGCCCTTCAGAGAGAAACACTTAAGGCCGAAGATGGCTCATACCTCGATTCCTCCGTCACGGCCAGGGTTATAGAAAGCCTTGAAGCATCATGCATCATAGCTCGTAAGGCACACAAACTTGATGACCAAGCAAACCTTCACATACACACATATGCATCTGGTTCCCCTCTCGGATCAAGCGCTCGGCAAGTCCATAGCTCTATTGTAGAGGTTCGAGACGAGATGAAAGACGGGGAACGACGGCAGCCCGTACCTGCAACACTTCGATTGTCCTTGGCTGAATACCGTCCGCTTGACCAGCTGCGACCTTGATGGGGCTGGGGCCAATCAGCACTCGGTTAAGTTACGGCCATGTTGAATAAGTTCCGTACCGAATGTCAATAATCCTCACGCCTGCACCTGCCATTGCAAGTGCATTGGCACACATCACTCCAGCAGGGCCAGCTCCAATAATCAAGACATCAGCGCGACTTTCCAGAGGCATGGTGGATGGATGTTGGTGAAGGGGAAGGGGTACGGTTCCAAGAGGTGAACCTTCCTTCTATACGGCAGGTGGCGCTTCTGCGGAACAGTTCGGTAACAATTATCGAGTTCATATCTACATCGTGCATATGGCCACTGGCACACGGCGGTGAAACGTCTGAATAGGAAGTCCACCCCTTGCTTATAACGAATCTGCTTGGCGGCTCGTGTGTGAAAAGGATGCTGTTTTCAGTTGTCCGTCTTTGTCAGAGAGGAGTAATGGCCACCCAGATGACGGACGTCTCGACAACTACTCCCATATGTAGGCCGGAGTCTTTGATCTGAACAGTCGCATTGCCAGTTTAAGTTATTCAACACAAGCACACAGGTCAGCACGAGACGGTACCACTCCTGGTGTCACCGTTGTCACACCTTCCTTGGCAATCACTTCCACCTCGTATCTGGACTGGATCTATTCGGAGACGATGCGGGGCTTCCCGGTAGAGGTTGGCCAGTACGATCGAGACCGCTTGGACACGTTGCCCGTTGACATCCTCCAAACGCGTACCAAATTGCACGGTGCGAATCGAGAGCTCGGGACCGGTCGCCATATGGCGAAGATATGAAACCTGATTGGGGCGATCGCACGTCGCGGAGTGTGATACTCTTCAACGCAGCATGCGAGGGAATACATACCGAGAGTTGGAGTATTTGAGGTGAATTTCAGTTCGTCGAAGCATCGTAGTGATCGAAGTGGCAGGGGCTAGTGCGAAACGTGGTTACGTGGATGTGAGGTCGTGAAATGGGCTCACGTTCGGATATCGCAGGCCAGACGGTGGTCATGACTGGCCCCGGCCTCCTGATCATGACCTGTCCGGCTGACTCACATGCAAATCCTGAGACAGTGTTATCCGCATAGCCGAGGCTAAACGTATCATTACAACTAGTACGGAACACCAATGGAAAGATGCACCGGTCGAAGAGCCACTAGCCAAGGTCCTGTGGGTAGATATTCCATTGGACATGTTGAATCATTCTTGCCAAAATTACCGTGATGCCATCAATAGATGCTGCCTGGCTATCCAAGTAGCTCGATAGTGGGATCGGGAGCGATGGAAAGAGAACGAGAGGCAGAAGTGATCCCAAGGGATGCGAGAAACGCCCCACAAAACAAAGAGACACTGAACACCTTCGTGGCAGCCCTTCTAGACCGCTCGCCTGCAGTGAACACGCCTCCGTACCAGTTAGTGAGAGACAGACCGAGTGTATTCTGTTTGTGAGCGAAGAGAAAAAAGAACTTTAGTCAGGTGATCTAACTGGGAAGTTGCCTTGTTCATCCGAGTCAAAATTAATATTGTTCAATCCCTCCAAGTTTAGGGCCACCACGATGCACTGAATGTAAGTCGGCGCTTAGGGGACAAGTTTAAAGTTCCAGTGTTTGAAGACGATGGCTTTCCGTACCAACTACTTGGTAAAATTCAGGCCGGGACCGTACCTGAAGCCAACTCTATTCACCTCCATTTTGCCAGAGCCATTTCCAGCGCACACGCATCTTTTTCCTTCGAGACGGCGTCATCCTCCCTAGTAGCGGGACTTCGCTTCAGTTGCAGCAGAATTCTTGTTGTCCCGCTTAACTTCCCTTTGGCGCTTTTTTATCGACTCGCTAGTTGGCTGTCGTTGTTCGTCACCTCACCTGCCTTCCCTCTCGTTGCGGGGTCTCTTTCGTGTCCTCAGCCCTTTGTGCAGTCTACGGTTTTTCTTGTTACTTTCGTCATGATTGTATCAGATTGAGTTGACTCGTTTTTCAAGCTGGCTAGTCGACAGCGAGTTGCAAGTCGAACCGCCTTGTTGCCCCCATCACACGTGTCTACTTTTACTGACGGCGGCGTCCCTTGTTCTGAGTAAGATTGCTGCGCTCTGAGTAAGATTGTACCGCCCATATGGGATCATGACAGGGCATTTCATATACCCCTTGCAGCAAGACAGTTTCAGTGGGCGCGATATATAAAACGTCGAACCACTCGAGCGATTAGTATTCCATCCAAACTGCTCATCGTCTTTTGATAACTCTCGCTGTCATCATGGTCCTCAAACTGTATGGTTTCTCCAAGTCCACTTGCACCCGCCTCGTTGCCCTGATCTGCCAAGAGAAGGGGATCCCCTACGAGCTCATCACCATCGATTTTGCCAAGGGCGACCACAAGTCCCCCAAGTACACCGAGATCCAGCCATTTGGTCAAGTTCCTTACATCGTGCGTAGAATCACCGAGTTCAATGTGGGGACACTGACCCATGATTGCGTTGTCATCACAAGGACGATGATGGCTTCATCCTCTACGAGTCTCGTGCCATCGCTCGCTATTTGATCAAGAAATATCCTAAGCAGGGTACTGCTGGCCTTATTCCCACCGATCCCAAGGAAGAGGCCTTGTTCGAACAGGCGGCCTCTGTCGAGTCTTTCAACTTCAACCCCCAAGCTGCTTCTCTCGTGTTCGAGAAGGTGTTCAAGGCGTATGTATAATACACGCGTTTGTGTGAGCGTCCGATTTCTGATCTGTATGTCAAAGTCGGTATGGTGCACAGACAGACGCAGCCAGAGTCGACGAATACCTCACAAAGCTCAAGGCAAGGCTCGATGCGTATAATGTTATCCTCGGCAAGCACAAATACTTGGCTGGCGATGTACGTTGATGATTGTCCTGCCGATTCGATCTACCGATCGCTCATGAGCTCGCAGAACTTGACCCTCGCTGACCTCCAGCACTTGCCTTACGGAAGCATGCTCTTCGTCGCGGGTCATAGTGATTTAATTACAGAGAGGCCGAACGTATCCAGGTGCGGGACTTGCGAGCTGGTCATGCATTTAGTGTTGACTTGGGGTTCGATTCTAGGTGGTGGAACGATATCTTCAACAGGCCCGCTTGGCAGGCTGTCAAGGACGGGGCTTAGGGTGGTGAAGCAGTATCATTGGCGAAATGGGGGTGCATGCCCGTCGTGTGCACACTGGTTTGTTCTGTACTTGTGTTGGATGTGCTTGTGTAAGAGCAAGATACCATATTCCTGTGCCACTGCGGGACTGGCGGACGAGATACGTCACGCGGTGCATCTTGAGTCTATTCTATAACCCCGGGGAGTTCGAGGCACCAAGCACGCGCGGGACACAAAAACGTGCACAAGTACCTGTGACTCTGAGGATCTGCGGTGCCATCCTCGCCTTGCCGTCCTGTATGGGGGAACGCTCGTCTTTCTTTGACTGATGTGATCTCCTGCCTTTACGGTCCTCGACATGGGCGAAAATGTACACACCGATTCAATGCGCTCGTATAATAAGCCCATCACAACCTAATCAACCATCCTCGGACCGTGTAGTGATAGGTCCATCGCTGCCAGATCAACTTCCCACTATAGAATTATACGGACAACCAAAGTTACCGGCGCAGACACGACCGGTCCTGATTCGATGGCTCACCTGGCTGAAACCGGACCCGAATAACCATTTCTCATATACAATGAGAGTTCAAAGCCCAGGTTGCACGTGGCCCCAGATAAACTCCATCGACATCGCTGTGCGGTGTTGATTGCCATCTCAACGACATTGGAAATTGGGACTCTCCATCAAGTGCTGAGCGCTGGCGCACTGATAGCGCTGATCGTTCAACGTTACTTGTAACGGCGTGGTTGGTATTTAATGTCCGGCTGTTACTGCGCTGCGTAGCCTTGACGCTGCACGGACTGTAGGCTTTCAGTGAAATGCGGGACTCCTGTGGTCTGATTGGTTTTTCGGTTCTGGAGTGGATATCGATGTTATCGAGTGTACGCCACATTTCCTAAAAACGCACCAACGTGGGGTTTCGTTGCCTGCCACAGTGGTGCAGCCAACTTGTACTCTGTTTCCTGTCCACCGCATGAACGTTCACTCAACACTCTTCCTCGTTACGCTTTGGTACGTCCGAGACGCGTGTCTTTACTTCATTTTCTCACATCGATCTCTTTCCCATCCCTGCAGACCCATCCCCACTGTAAATCTCACAAAAACCTTCGCGCTCTTTTCCTCCGCCAAATGGCCCCACGTCGTGTTCCTCAGTCTTTCAACTCTCTGGGCCCTCAGGATCCCACTTTCAACCCTTCATCGACCCCCTCTTCCCCCGCCCACATCGCTTTTCCACAGGCACGCTCAAACTCCCCCTCGGGCATCTCCCATTTCCTTTCAAAACCCTCAAAGTGGTTTGGGAGGAAAACATCGGACCCACGCTCCATCTCCATCACATCCGAGCCGAGGTCAAGTACCAGTTCAGTCAGGCGCCCCAAAATTTCAAGACCCACAGATCCTCGTCCCATCCTCTCGTCCTTTCAGTCAGAACCCCATGCTATAGATCCTACCAAGTATGTTCCCCCTTTCAATTTCTCCATTTGTTGTAGTCGCGTGCAGAGTCTTATATCCGGATCAATTACGTCGCTCTTTTTCCCCGTGACTTACTGACATCATCCTATGCAGGCCCGCTGCAGAACTTGCTTTTAAACCGAAGAAGTCTCTTGAATTAAATTCAGCATACCCATCTTCTCAGCAACCTTCTCCCGATATTGGCGGTGGTCTTGGCGACCTTCGCAACATATCCCGCAAAACTTGGTCCAAGTCCGCAGATGACCTCAGAAGCTTCCCCGATGTATCCCATTCCACCGTCGACGCCTCCTTTCAGCACAGGATACAAGAGTACCGTAATAGAAGCAACAGTAGTGCCACTCTCCATCCCGCCTCTTTCGCCAATAATGCTATTCTTCCAATCCCAACATTCCAGTCCTTTCCGTCCGCCGCGGCCAGTATATCTAATACCCTTTCCGATGACTCTCTTACTGTGAATGAACCTAATATATCCATATCCGTTTCTTCTCCCACCTCAGATGGCTTCGTTTTGCCCGACGATTCGCCACCCACACCAAGCGCTAGAATCCACCCCCTCGCACCTAGGTTACCGACGAAGCTTTCTGCTCCCAAACTCGGCCTCTC
Source organism: Rubroboletus satanas (assembly GCA_038090635.1). Taxonomy (NCBI): domain Eukaryota; kingdom Fungi; phylum Basidiomycota; class Agaricomycetes; order Boletales; family Boletaceae; genus Rubroboletus; species Rubroboletus satanas. Next base: position 9,065 of record JBBPNB010000264.1, read on the forward strand.
CCCAAACACTCCCAAAAGAAAAGGGTCAGGAGACTCAATGAAACCTCTTGACAGTGATAAATCGTCAGGCACTTCAATGGGTCGTGGAGTTTTCCCATTTAGTCTCGCCGGTCCTTCTCACAAGCACTCGGCTCCCAATTTAGCTGCACAAGCTTCCGCAAACCAACCCTCTTCTTCATTACTAGCTCCACCCACCTCTAACGACGCCCTAGAAGCAGAGGAAGGCAATGTATCGAGACGAACGTCTCAGATCACCTACAACTCTGGATTCATCAATCGTCTCACAGACGCTGCGCCGATGATACAAGCTTACCAAAGACCCTACAGCACAGCCAATTTAACTTTGGCGAAGGGCTGGAAACCTTTTAAAGCCGAGCTGAAAGGGTCAAAGTTGTATTTCTATAAACCGCCAAGTGATAGAAGCGCTGCAATCAAGGAGTTGTTTCCTACAGGGGTTGTCCCGCCCAGCCTTGAAGATGAGGTAGCCGCAGAATCGGACCTCTTCGAGGAAGGCGGGAGGTCAGGAAGAGGGCGAGAAGACGGTATGGGGTCTATCGGAAGGAAGAAGCGGGCATATTGGGGAAGAAGGACGCATCCCGAGTTAGTGGTCAGCGAAGGGCATATCGTGAAGGGAACCTTTGAAGCACTCGTACATGAAGCTGTGTTCGCAACAACGTTCATCGCTCCTGCCGCGGACGAAGATTCCGAATCATCTGGGGAGCGTTTCCCAGATGGGAGAAGCCCTGAGTGGAAGGACTTTTCCTCCGTGATCATCCTCTGTCTGCCTCCCCTCGTGGACAGGTTAAAATTCGAGAACGAATTTACCCGCCTTTGCTCCAATTTGGTCAATGGGGCAGACGAGCATACACGAGAGACCGAACGCGCCAGAGTGGTTTGGATGGCCCAGGAATATGTCAGATACCATGGTACCCCATCTGACGAGTCTGGTTGGCAAGAGTTTGCATCCAGCACTATTCCCAATTTCAGCATCAATCCTCCGTCCATCAATGGTGGTGTGCCCAAGTCTGTTTCTACCCAAGCAATCTATACACCGTCTCCGAACCCGAACTTGGGAACCTCGCAGATAGATGGTACGAGTTCCGTTTCTCCGAATCTAGGGACATTCTCGCCACGACCTCAAGATGGCAAGATGGCTTCTTTAATGGAAGCGCTGGGAACATCGGGCGTTCCGCCCGTCTCTCCGGGAAAGTCGCTCAATCCTCGACAGCAGCGCCCACAGATTCCATTTACTGACGCGGTGGAACGACCGCCAAGAGTTTGGGCCATGCTCGCACAAGATGGCTTGTCTCGCGAGGTCCTTTCGCTACTCGATCCTCACCTGATTGCTTTCAGTCTCCAAACATTCCATCGCCGCGTGTTCCAGGATATTCCTAACAATCTGACGGTTGACCATGTCCTTGGAGCGGATCCTTCTCCTGGCGCGTCCGACGACGAGGTCTATACGGAGTTACCCCATTCGGCCAAATTCTTTGGCAGCGATGATCATCCCCACTGGTTGACGAGATTACTTTTGATACAAATCCTTGGTTCGGATGCATCCAATGCGAACAATTCACACTTTGACCGGACGTCTCGCACGCATTCGCGCTCCGAGGTCATCTCGATTTGGGCCAGGGTTGGAGAACTCTGCCGTGTTGCCGGAGATGAGTGTTCCTGGAAGGCGATATCGGCTGCATTGTGTTCCCGGCCTGTAGCGAGGTTGACAAAGGCCTGGAGACGCGCTGATAGACAGAGTGTCATCGCTGCCGAATCGTGGATTTATCCCGAGAACGACGGCCATGTGGCCACTGCAAGGGAGCCAATGACGACCGCGTGGGGAGGAGACACGAAGGAACAGATGCGCTACGAATTGGAACGTGCGCGAAACGAGGTGGACGAATATTGGGCCACCGAGCCGCTTCTGAGGGCCAAGAACATATTTGAGGGTCTCAGGACGCGCTTCGCGCTTTGTTCCAGGGCACCCATTGAGACTGCTTCGCTTTCACCGGATGTTGGCAAGCTGGTGTCGCTTTGGGAGGACTTGTCGGAAGGGAGAAGCGTGCAGAATGCATTTGCTCTGAAATTCCAGCGGTATGTTCCATCAAGTAGGGGCTCAATGATGAATATTGATAGTGGTGATAGCGTCGACCAGCTTATGACCCTTTCCTTGGCTGCCGAGCCGCGGAGGAGAGGACTGTTCGAGCCGTTTTTCTGGAGTCAGTCCAATGCACCTCCTCACACGCATTGTCATCCCCTGGTTCCCCTTCTCTTCGTCGAACCTTTACCTTCTGTCTCACTTATTGATCGGGGTCAGGTGTGGAGAGGTCGTCTTGAGAGCGGGTCGACAAAACTCAGCGTGGAAGAGCTCCAACAACTTCGCAACATCGACACCTCCCTGCGTTCGTTCAGAAAAAATGATGCTTCAGCAAGTAAAGATAAATTACTCAAAATCGGAGATGTCGATCTAGGAGGGACCGCCATTCCTGTGTACGACGGAGAGCTACTTCTCGTAGCACGACCAGACAAGGATCCAGGTTCAGTTTCGGGACCCGTATCACGTGCTCCGTCTCGCCCGCCCAGTTCGGCGATCGAGACGTCGGGCAGCGATAGAACGGTGGTTCGTACGCCGTCCATCCGCGTGAAACCAAGTTCTTCCCAGGGACTGGAGCGCAAGAGTAGCGTGCAGCGAAGAAACTCTCTGCCTGCTATATCCCAGCGTGCCAATCATCCCGTCATGACGGAGGTCTCTACCGAACGGCCCATCCGAGTACTCGTGCAAGCCGGGACTCTGGATAGGCTGGTGAACGTACTCATCCACGGTCTCAAAGGCGTTTCAGTTGCAGTGGCGGATGATAACGGGGAAACATCATTACGAGATGGGAATACCAGGGACTTGGTCGTTGATCACTCCGAGTTTGCGCGGGTGTGGTGGAATGTGTTCCGCAGCTTCGTGACACCGATCGTATTTTTCGAGGTGAGCGCGAGGTTTTCTTTGATACATTTTTCGAGGTGGCTCACAAGAGGTAGCTCTTGCGCAAACGGTTCGTAGGGAGTCGACCCTCTAGTAACACTTCCACGAATGCGCCGATCCACGTCGTACAGTACCGTTCTGAAATCTTTGGGGCCGTAAAGGAGTGGATTACCACTGGTGGGGGTGCGCAGGACTGTCTAGACGAGGTCCAGCTCTACGAGCTGGTCAGAGCCTTTTTGGAAGCACCGTTGGATCGTTCGGTGCCCGACTGTCCTCCAGCCGATGATGACGCTGAACTTGCACAAGCCTGGGATGCATTGGAGGTAACGAGGAGGGACACGTTGTCGACGTTTATATCTCACACCTTGCATCCGCCCACGCTCGCCACCGCTGTCTCTCGATCCACAGGGACAGTCTCGCACATTCAAAGTTTCGGGAATCAAGCACCAGATCTCGATAGGGTTACTGCTGAAGATTTGGTGGAGAACTTGAACGCTATGGGTTATGCTGCATTCAGCAATGTCTCGGAAGACGTACGTATCTTCCGTTGGTGTGACCGGATCTCTATTGACGCTTATATCGCAGGATTTGTTTATCACTGCTGATTTGCTTGAAGTACAAAGCACTGACCGGACGGGCTGGTTCTCTGGGCGGGAGACCAGCTTCTTGGATGACGTCGACATTCAGACGATGTACTCCCATCTCACGGAGGTCCAACCATCGTCGATGATAACCGATTCTCAGGATTCCGTTTACCGTCTCCTTCCGCCAAGCATCCGGAGCTGTATACGCGCGTACAACATCCTCCGCAAATGGATCACTTCGAAACTCGTGGCACCGAAACTTGGCATTCGGAGCCGGCAGGCTCGCATGGACTTGTGTTTACGGGCGATCGAGATCGCACGTATGCGCAGTCTCGAGGGAGGCGGTGGCTTTGTCGAGCTCCATGAACGACCTGTTGTACGGTCGTTTGTCGAAGCCGTCCTCACTGCGGCCATCCTTAGCCCGGAGAGTCGGATGCATCAGCGACCGTGGCACAACGTGGCCAGTATCCGTGGTGTGCCATGTGACAGCCTCGGCCTTGTGCTGTCACGACCGACGGTTCCGAAAAAGTTGTATGCAGATCCGCTGATCGTCGATATTAGTTGGCTTCTGGAACGTTTGCTCGAGGTCCTTAGTATACCGAATGCCGTGACGATATCGCCGGAGGATCCGCAGTCGATTATTAATATGGATAAGCGCAGGTCAGCATTCTTTTTTTGGTGGGGGGGCAGTGTGCTGATGCGTCTTCTCAAGACACTTGTGCGACGTCATACTCAATACCCCGACGTTGTTCAGCATGCGTGGTCGTTCCAGGGAAGACGTCGACCGACGGGATTTCGAGCGCTTGAACAATATCGACAAGGAAGTGAGCGTCCTTCACTTTGATCTTCGCATTGTCAAGGAAGAAGCACAGCGAGAAGCCCTCCAAGCCCAAACTGGTGGTTGTCCTTCCGCAAAAAAGGTCATCCGACCTTTCCAACGTCTTGTCTCGCTCCAGCACGAAAAGAACAAGCGAGACAAGTACTTGTACGATCGACTGAGCAAAGACAAGAAGCAGGAGCAGTTGCGGATGGAACGGCGGGACGAATACCTGAACAAGGTGATGCGGCCCCGAAAACCAATGACTCAAGCCCAGAAGCAGCATCGTATGAAGAAGAGCTACTCGTCTGCGTTCTTCCAGTTGATGCGACCCATTTCGAGTGCGTTTACGGACCATACGTTGATTACGAAAAAGTCGCCTGCGGAGCTGGACTTCATGCCACCTGGGAAACCGTCGCTGGTGCTCTCCGTCGCGGGTGCGAAAGTGGCCCAGTTCATCAACAATGAAAGGTCGTACATGTTCCAGCTGGATACCGAAGAGGGAGAACAGTACTTGCTGCAGGCATTTTCGAGGCAGGAGATGACGAAATGGATAGATACGATCACAAATGTGTCCAAGGTGGCTGCGAAGCGACGTCTGACGTACCTCGGTAACTCTCCCAAGCCTCAGTTGTCTGACCATATTATCGATCCTGTCGGGGCACCATCGGCATCCCGGGATCCTTCCGCTGGTGGGTGTTGCTTCGAATCTTGCCCCAAAACAACGGTACTGATGCAGATGCCACCTAGTCTTTGGTGTAGAACTGGACTTCCTGCTTGAACGTGAAGCAAACGGGGCAGAAGTCCTGCCTGGCACGGTTCCTTGTGTGATTGCGAACTGTCTGGAGGAAGTAGAGACTCGTGGGTTGAGCGAAGTTGGAATTTGTGAGTCCGTCTTTCCGTCGTGGAGGCAGCTGACCTTGACGTTCATGCGTCCTAGACCGTATTGCAGGAGCTGCTTCTGAAATCAATGCCCTCCGTGACGCGTTCAATAGGGGTGAAATGCCCATCGTTGAGAGCACGGATGTCTATGCGATCGGTGACTTGATCAAGTCATGGTTTAGGCTTTTGCCAGAACCTGTATTTCCTTCGTCGGCATACTATGCTATCATCGAAGCTATCAGTACGTCAATTCCTTTTCCTACATACCCGTCTGATTCCCTGTGTCATTACAGAGGTGGAAAATCCACATGCACGGTTGTCGAGCATTCGAAGTGTCGTTCATGCACTACCACGTGCCAACTTTGACTTACTGAAGCGCGTCGCTGAGCATCTTGACAAGTGCGTTTTTCTTTCTTTCCTTGGGCAAGATGTTCTCATCTCACCATTACCTCCAGAGTCACCGATTTTGAGGAACAGAATCACATGACAGCGGAAGCGCTTGCCATCGTGTTTAGTCCGAACTTGCTGCGGGCACCGCAAAACGACTTTGCTCTCATCCTCGCCAATATGGGATATACGCACAAACTTGTCAAGGCCCTCATCACTCATGTGCGTTGTTGGATCAAGGGATACGAACGTGACACTGACTTGAAACGTAGTTCCATGTCATATTTGATGAAGATTACGAGGCAGAAAATGATGTAGAAGAGGATGATATGGAAGCGCCGATCCTGGAGGAAGAAGAGGAAGATGTAGACATTCCTCCATCCCAATCGACACATATGGCGGATGAAGAATAACAAAACCAACGATGGTGCTTGTACACGCTCATTGGGAGGGCATCTTTAAAATCTTTCTACGTTGATGGACACTCGGATTGTGTTACTTCTCTGCCACTCTTTGTTTCGGTCTCTCTCCCTGGTTTTCTTTTTCGTCAGTCTGCGGCATATTTATCATGGACATGTACAATTCCCCAACGCACGGCACTCCCTTCTTGACTCTCACTCGGCCTCGCTTCCCTACTCTTTCTGTTTCTTTCATTTTATATATATGGGGGTCCCACCACCCAGCAGTCGGAATTGGCACAAATTTATTACTGTACTGCAGTCTAGCTAAATCTGCCCTTTTATCAAGTGAACACGATACAGCTGGCCTAGTCATCATCATCCCAGTTACCCGCTTGCTGAGGTACCTTTGGTCCACCAGCAGGCCTGCTCATGATGATGCTGTCCACGCTGAGCACTGAGACGGCAGCTTCTGTCCCAAGTTTTATAGCCCATGACTTGGCAGCCAGGGGATCGAGGATCTTGTAATCAGTGGCTATTAGCGTACCATCCCGCTCAGCCTGGTGTGCTGTGATGAGTAATGGGTAACAATCAAGCCAAGCGAGACGAGTACCTCGACGTCGACACCCCAGGCCTCTCCGCCCTTTTGCTCATGCTTTGCCCACAGTCGACTGAGCACCTCGTTACCCTCTGCACCACCGAGCGCATTTTCTGCAAGAGTCCTCGGGACGACTTCCAGTGCGGTTGCATACCGCTTCACAGCATGCTGGGCGAGGCCCTTGAGCCCACTCCCATACGCGTCCACTCGTTTTCCGAGTTCGAGTTCCGTGGCACCTGCGCCAGGTACGAGTCTCGGGTCTTTGAGCAACGACTTGATGACGTTGACGCCGTCGTCGATGGCCCGTTCCAAGTCGTCCAAATGGTTAGCCGTCGCGCCTCTCAACACGATGGTCGCCGTCCGCGTCTTTTCTGTCCTAGGATCGTACCCTTCCTCATCCTCTCTCAGTTGTCTGAGCACCGTGACACGGTCTCCGCCGATTTCCGTCGTCTCGAAGATGTCGACGTAGCCGACTTCTTCTGGGGTGGGAGCGCCGATTCGAGCGAGGGGGGTGGCGTTGACGACGCGGCTTACTCTGCGGAGGTCGAATTTGGAGAGGACTTTGAGGACGGCGATGTTGAATTTGTTGAGATAATGGAGGGCGAGTTCGCCGACGGAGGACCCGGCGATGATGACCTTGACACCCGAATCCGCAATCTCTTTGAAGATCTGGTATGGTTCAGGAGGTGAGTATATATGCAGTGAAAAGATGGTATAGAACCGGAAGGAAAGTGAGCTGGACCTTTTCCATCTGTTTTTCTTCTCCTCGGGTAAAGTTGAGCATTTCGTCGGCGTTTTTGATGAGGACTGTGCCCTTGGTTTCGGTTTGGGCAATGTCGAGTGCGGAAGTGAAGACGGCGACTTTGACTTTGGTGGCTTTTTTGATGGTGCCCTCTGGTTCCCGACCGAATACCATGCCTTGCACTACACGGCTGCCGGAAAGGTTTCCTCCCATGATTTTTACGACGCGTACGTTGTCCACGTTGAAGTTCTTTGGGTTCTTTGGCATGACGGCCAGTGCAGCATCTGCAACGAGTGCGGACAGGGTGTCTTCGAACCCATATTGTTTTGATGCGATAGCAGGCTTGAGTGCCTCTGCGAGTGAAGATTGCGTGAACGGAGAGGGGAGGCTGGATGTCGATAGATCTTGGGGGCTGTTAGTTGCATTCGATCACGCGTCAGCGGGACAGGGACGCACTCTCCAGCTCGGCAAGCGCTTTCGTGCACGCGAGTTCGTATCCTTTGGTGATTTCGCTTGGGTGCAGACCCATGATGAGGAGGTGCTCTGCCTTCTTGAGCAGTTCGCCCGCAAAGATGATCACGGTATTGGTTGCGTCGCCCATCTGCGTATGGTCAGAAGGGTGTGGTTTGGTATGAAGCACTGTGGATTAGACGGACCTCGGATTCCTGGGCATGCGATGCCATCACAAGCAGTTTTGCAGCCGGATGTACGATTTCGACCTCTTTGATGATGGTTGCAGCATCGGACGTGACGAACAATCGACCCAGGTGATTAATCAGGAGTTTATTACGACCTTTATCGCCGATTCAGTGGAACGAACGGGGACGACTGCTCTCACACGACGCACCGTTTGGCCCAAAACTTGTCCGTACGAGATCTGATAGCTCTGAAACGGCCTGGATGTTGCGCAGAACAGCATCCTCGAGCCCTTGCAGATGCTAAAAAGCCAGAGGGCGTCGATCGGTCAGTTGGTGTAGCGATCCGTGTCATAGTCGGGCCCATCGTACCTTGTAGCCTTCCTTGAAGAGCTGGACGTTGTTGGCTTTGGGAACTTTGAGCGACATGGTCAAGGTCGACGATGTACAAGACGTTGACTAGCGGATGTACACGAAATTAGTAGCCGCGACTCCGATGCGCCAAGTGATCGACGCGAGGCGGTTAGACTCCGCGAAACTCTCACCTTTGTTCGTCACCCCCACCGCCGACTCCGGCCCCAGTCTCGGTCCTCGTGTGTTCGCCACTGCCATAGATCTAGTCTTTGGCAAGGAAAACACTCAAGAAAGTCGTTGGAAACCTCTGGTGGGCTCAACGAACTGCGAGTTGTTGCTACCATGGTCCTCAAAATACTTGGGGTGGTGGCCAATACCTTGTTGCCTTCATCGTATTATGTGCATGCCTTTGTATCCATTCTTGCGATCGTCGTCGTTCACGCCTTTGCACAAGGACGTACAACGAACCGGGAGCGCGACATGCATGCGCGTGTAGTCCTCGTTACCGTGAGTCGTTCGTTCACCATCTTCCCACTGTGGTCCTTTCATACTCGTTTCTCAGGGCGGTTTCACCCCACTCGGGCTGACACTAATCCAAAACTTGGCCCAACGAGGCGCACATGTCATTGCTCTCTCCCCAAATCCAATTGACCATCCCGAAGTGGAGATTCTCATCGAACTCCTGCGCTCTACGACCAAGAACGACCACATTTACGCAGAAGAATGCGACCTAGCTTCATCAGCTTCCGTCCGCTCGTTCTGTACTGGGTTCATCACGGGCAAGGAAACCCGTTTGGACGCGATCGTCTTTACACACGAATACCAAGCAATTGGCTCACTTCTGGCCTCTGACGACCCTATAGAGCTTGCAAAACGTCGACGAGCGTCCTCTTTAGCCACATTTTTGATCATTACGCTGCTGCTCCCTGTCCTGCTCGTCGCCCCAGTGGAACGTGATATTCGCGTCATCAACGTTGTCAACCCCTTCTATGCAGCTGCAGGCATGACGTATTCAATAACAGGAGCGCTTCCGCCAACTGCTCCGCTATTCAAGCAGGAAGGTCGGAGGTCTCTTGAAACGATCATCTTCATACGCCATCTACAGCGTGTGCTAGATGCCCTTCCATCCGGTGGCCAGGTGCCTAAAACAGACGAGACGACTGTCCGTGTAGTGAGCGAGAAGGTTCAAAGGTCAAATATAGTCGCTGTTTCTGTCTGTCCCGGAATTAGTCGCGCAGATACTATTGCCACCCTTCTGAAGGCGAGTGGCACTCAAGCGCGTCGGTCCATCCTCGGGACAGTCATGTAAGTTGCTCTTGGCTTATCTTCCCGCCATTCCTAATAGTTTACTTCAGTTATTTCATCACGCAGCCACTTCTGAGATTGTTGACCAAATCGCAGAAGGCTACAGTTCAGTCGATACTGCACGTGCTTTTCCTTCCGACGCCATTCAAGAGCTCGCAAGCTCCCGCTACTACGACTTCCACCGAGAATATCGCTCCAGAGGAGGTTCTGAAGGCAGGCGCCTTGTACCGAGAATGTGCAGTAGTTCATGTACGAATGCCCACACCCGACGGCACACCTTCGGGAAGTGAAGACCAGAAAGACGGACCGTTGCCAGATGATAGAGAGTTAGGTGGCGTGCACCTCGGTCAATCCGTCTGGGAATCTTTCGAAGTTGCGCTGAAAGAGTGGGAGAAGACCGTCCCCGCTTCTGACAAGGAAGCCGCTGGTGATGATACCCCTTCGGTGGATACCCCTACTAGCTCTTAGTATGACTAATCTCCGAAGGTTTGTATATTTACTGATCAGTTCGACAGATTCCTTAGGCTGAACATGGACTCTGCAGTTGTTATGACCCAGGGACACTCATATGGTCCATTCGCTAGACATCGCTTTCTGTTTTTAAGTGACGTCGTGGTGGACTACAACAGATAAATTATCGACAACAAAAAGCAAACAACTGGTAAATATAATAAAGTGATGCCATAGGTAAAACCATCGTCCTCTATCCGTGAAGACCACGATTGTTCTGACAGAAAGAATCACGCTTCGTCACGCTCCAGAGCGTCAGCTACCGATTCAAGTGCTACCTTGGGCTTCAAGAGTGTCGTAGTCTTAAACTCGACTGCGTCTCCCCGCACTACTTTTTCTGACCTCTGCAGGCCTAGTGCGGTCGTGCACAGTATAGCTTTCCCTTCTAAATCACCCCCGTGTGACTCGAAATTGTCCATGGTAGCTCTGTCGAACTCCTCACCCGAAGTTGTATTGACGGGCCACAAGTCCGCCGACGTCACCTCCTCACCCATCGCCTTGTTCAACCGTGATGCCATCTTAACAATATTGGAGATGCGTTCACCAAACTTTTGCGTGAATGCGCGATAGGTTTCCTCGTAGCTCTTCGTGCATCCCGAGGCGACAAGGATGATGACGAGTGTGTCGGAGATATGAGCAACCATCGTCGCGTGGAGGTCACCTTCCCGTAGGGCCACCTTCTGTGCATGTGCACGTGTCAAAGCACGCCAGCGACCGCCCACTGCCTGCGTTTCTATGGAGTCGTCAGTGTAAGTAATGCGTTGAAAAGATGGAATTCACCTGTTTCACGGATGTCGTTGTAGATCTCTGCAAGTGGCTGCTCGGCTTGGAGACCGTCAAAGTCCCAAGTCATGATAATCCAGCGCGAAAATTCGACTGTTGCACCTTGCAATGCGATTTGCACGAGGAGCGGGTCCTCGCCATGCAACACAGAGCTGAGTAGATGTGTCAGGGTGGAACCCATGAGCTCGCTTATCCTGGTGCTGGCCTCCTTTATCTCGTCCGCGTACGCCAGTTGGCGTGTAAAGTCAAAGGAATCAGAGATGAAGGCGGAGGTCTGTAGAATCTCGACGTTGAGAGCGTCAACCAGAGCAATAACTTCAGCGCCAGAGAGCGTATCGGCTTTCGTGAGGTAGACCTGAGCAGCTTTCAATTCGCGGCTACGAGCCTCGAGGAGAGTGGTGAGTTCGTCGTGCTTCGTCTGCGAATGTTGGAGCTCGTTCCGGCAGTTCTTGAGCTCAACGTCCTTGTTCTCTAGCTGACGTCTTACACCGCCGAGCTCTCCCATCAGTCGTTGGGTCTGCGAAAGAACTTTACTCTTCTCATCCTCCTCTCGACGCAGGGACTGTTGCGTCGCTGCCTTGTCCTCCTGCTCTCGCTTGAGCGACTGCGAGAGGGTGGTGGATTCGTCAACGGCCCTCCGGTGGGATGCCTTGAGCTGAGCGACTTCCTCTTTTAGCTTTCCCTTTTCTTCCGCTGCCTCGTCGAGCGACTCCTCGAGTTTCCTTACGGTCTCCTCTTGTGCTCTTTCCCTTTCCTCCTCGTCCTTCGACCTCCCGCCTGCAAGGTCCTTGATACGTCGAAGTAAGCTGATGGGCATGAAGCGCCAGAAGACCCAAGGTAGACCTGCAAATGCGATAGGAAAGACCCAGTATCTGGATGGTGTAAACGCAAAAGTCGACAAGTTCATGGCGTTTCCTGTCTCGCTCAGGCTCGCAATGAAGTGGTACTAGCGAGTGTCGGCCATTTGAAGCACTTCGATTGTTTGGTGCAACCATGTGGCGGGGGTGCTATAGAGGCGTGTGTTTGATACGCCTCGTGTGTGACTCCGGAACGGGGGCAGTCATCCGCCTGGGAACAGACGGGCCTTGTCAAACACGTTGCGTCGGCGTTTTCCTGGGGAGTTCGGGAACGTTGTGCCTCGCGTATTTCATTTCGTTGGTGGGCGCTGCTAGTCCGTTGTTATGTCGTGGTGAGTACTTGGCGTAAAATACCACCCTCACATCAATCACCGCGCTGCTGACAGGGCAACTCCACCAGATGATCAAGGGCAGTTACCTTCGGTTGTGACGATAATGAATGCCGTCTTCAACATGGCCTGCAATGTGTTGAGATCAGATAAAAAGCCGTCGTGAGACGTGGCCCACCCACGTCCACCCAAGCCATCTTAGGCGCACTACAGACTGTATCTGTCTCATAGCGACGCCAGCGAACAAGATTACGTCACAATCTTAGCCGTCCCATTGACTCATTATTCAATCCTTCGAGCGATGCTCTCCCGAAAACCCTACCAAGGCCGTTCACGTGGGCTCGTTGTCGCGTTCGATGTCGGTACAACGTATAGTGGTGTGTCGTACGTTATTCTGGATCCAGGCGAAGTTCCAAAGATACAAGGCGTGACGAGGTTCGTCTTCCTCGTGCTGGATCACGTTTGCGCTTGACGCTGACTGAAGTTATGTGTAAAGGTATCCGGCGCAGGAGCATGTAGGCGGCGATTGCAAGATACCGTCTATCTTATATTACGACCAGCATGGTACTCCTCGTGCCTTTGGTGCGGAGGCGTTGCAAGATCATATCATCGAGCAAGCCGAGGACGAGCAATGGGTCAAACTCGAGTGGTGCGTATTCAATGCTGACAGTTCCTATGTTTTGACGCGATAGTTTGATAACACATCTAGGTGGAAGCTACACCTGCGCGCAAAACATCTAGCTGCTTCCCATATCGCCGACGATGACATCCCTTCCATTCCGTTTGGAAAGTCAGCTGTTGAGGTTTTGGCGGATTTCATGCGTTACTTGTTTCATTGCATGCAGAAGTACATTGAAGACTCGCATGGCATCAACCTCTGGAAGTCGGTGGAGAGCCACATACAGTACGTGCTCACCCATCCGAACGGATGGGAAGGACCACAACAGAAACAGATTCGACGCGCTGCCACGCTGGCGGGTCTCGTTTCGAGTTCGCCCGAAAGCCAGGATCGGGTTCACTTGCTGACGGAGGGAGAAGCGAGTTTGCACTTTTGCGTATCGCAAATCCTGGCGTCCGAGGCGCTGTCGAGGATGCCTATTATTTCTCCTGAACATCCTGGACAAGAAGAAGAGCAACCGCGTCAGCAGGGCGTTGTCATTATTGATGCTGGAGGAGGAACGATTGATTTGAGCGCGTATTCGATGCGATTGTCCCCGGCGTCGTTCGAAGAGATTGCACCTGCTGAATGTGTGTATGCAGACATGACGGTTGTAACGTCTAATCTAGCAATCACCAGGTCGCTTACAAGGATCCGTATTGGTTACGCGGAGGGCTGCCGCCATGCTCAGAAGTAGGTTCCAAGACAAGTTCGCTGGTATGCTGACGCTCATGACATTCGCAGGGAGACTGGAAGGTTCAAAGTATTGTAGTCCAGAGATAGTGAAACAGATGACGGAGATATTTGACAAGACGACCAAGCTTCGTCTCCGCAACGCCGATGATCCCCAATACATAAAGTTTGGTACCGTTCGCGACAAAGATCCACAGTATGACATACGTTCAGGCCAGCTTCGGCTCTCTGGGTAGGTTCGCTGTCCCTAATAGGGCCGGACACTGATGTCGCTCTAGAAAGCTCGTCGCAGACCTTTTTGAACCATCTATTAGAGAGATCATTGATGCTTTCAGAAAGCAACAACAAGCATCTTCGATCCCCATCACGGTGAGATAAACCTTGTGGCTTACCCCGCTCACCTTTTGACATTTTTCAAGTCTGTCTTCCTGGTAGGGGGCTTTGCCGCGAGCGAGTGGTTGTTCTCGAGTCTCCGAAAATATTTCGAACCCCTAAATATCAGCCTCTGCCGACCTGATAGTCATGTGTACGTTCTCTAAGACGATGCATAAATAACGGGCTCACGTCGGCATCAGGAACAAAGCTGTGGCGGATGGTGCAATATCTTATCACATTGACCACCTTGTCTCTTCTAGGGTCGCAAAGTTAACATATGGTACCGACTGCAGCGTACCGTTCAACCCGTCCGACAGTGAACATCGTGCGAGACAGAAGAGCATATACCGCGGGCCATCTGGGCAGCTTGCCCTTTCGAACGCCTTTGCTTCTATCCTGACGAGGGTAAGCTAACAGGATACGACGTGTCGCCAATCCCCATACTGACGCGAGATATGCAAGGGAACACGTGTTGCCGAGGAGCAAGAATTCCAAGAAACCTTCGCTGTTCGCCGGTCGTCCCAAGCGGGGTGTAACGCCATGGATGTTACCATAACATCCTATCGGGGACCCCTGGACCAGCCGATGTGGATGGACAGCGAACGAGGTATGTGGCCCACACAGTGCATTCACGTTGTCTGAGTGGGCATGTCGCAGATCAATTCTCGACGCTGTGCACTGTGCGTGCGGATACTAGCAAGTTGGCCAAGTCACTTTCGCCGAGACGATCCGCCGAAGGATCGTTGTACTACGCGTTGGAAATTAAAGTCATCTTGTTGTTCGGACTGACAGAGCTCAATGCTCAGATGAGCTGGTTGGAAAACGTGAGCTTTTTTTCTTCTATGAATCCCGGAACCCTTGACTCACTTTTACGATCATACAAGGGGGTCGAAGTCCGGTAAGTTTCTGTCAAGTAATATCCAGTTTGGATACGGCTGACGAGAGTACGCAAAAGAACTCCGGCAGTGTTGGTGTACGATGATATCGCATGATGGAGTTTTGGGATATATAATGCCCGTCTGCTGATTCACATTGATATTGTGATAGTAGCCTATTGAGAAGCGGTGATGTAGTAATTAGACGTGGCGCTCAGTTCGCCGTAATACCCTCCCCTAAGGTACTACTTCACCAAATCCGCTGAGGCCGTGAACACTGGATACTAGAAACTCGAGTGAGTTCATGGAACTGCAGATCCAGAGCTGAAAGGCTGCCCCGTTCCGCTTCGGTGATTTGGAAGGCTTGGAAGTGAAGTCGGGGTTCCGATGTCGGATGTGCCCAGGCGTTGAATAGTGGTCCTTGTAGGATCAAGTGGTAGTAAGACCCGCGGATAGGGCAATCGCAATTGCAATGCCCAAGTTCCAGCGTTTATTGAGGGCAACGGCCGGCCCAGGGGGAAGTGGCAGTCACTGGCACTAGTAGAAGTTGTACTAGAACGAAAGAGGAAGGGCATTGAAGTTCGAGTCACCCCCGGGAAGTTCTTCCTAACCACAATATCGCTGTTGGCACCAGGCTGACTTTCGTTCGAGAACAATCTGGAAGACGGTCAGATCAGAACCGTGACAGGTTTTGCGTTGATAATACGCGCGCTTTCAATCTATTCAGAGACGGTGGTACAGTATTTGTTGAAGACGAACGAAAATCGAACAGTAAACCGACTCGGATCCTTGAAGGCCACTGCCAGCAGGTCCGAGGGTCTCAACTTGAACCAACCTCCCAAGTATATTGAACCCCTTAATCAAAGGACGGGGGCCTGGACTCATTTCATACGCCATCCATCTCCTGACATGGCAGTGTGTGTTTTCCATGATACTCGTGTTGACCGTGACGGTCCCTCATTGATACTATCGAGTTTTGGGAACGTGAACAAGTGCCACCTCATGAAGGCTACACACATCAATTCTCGATATAATGGGGTCTGAAGATCTGATATCCGTAAGTGGCTCAGAATACATGCAGCCCAAAGATCGTGATCGCCGTGCGCCGCACTTGGGGCTAAAGCACATTAGCAGCACATGTTATAGGGTGCAGTCGCAGTGAATTTACCCGATGTTCCTCACTCTTATCTCTAGGCCACTGAGCTCTGTGCCCGTTTCAGGGTTACATCGGCGCTCGTAAACAATTTGACCATCCTACGTGGGTCGTTTGCCTGCACTTGGTGCGACGCAGATCGAGGGGAACACATGCCCGCTGAAATTTAAGCTCGACTTCACCTTCACGTTAACTCACGTAGTAACAACCCACTCACTTGCACCAGTGAACATCATGTTTGCACGAGAACCGTACACGGGCTTGTCCCGCAAGTTAGTGTTGGCATTTGACGTCGGCACCACTTTCAGTGGGGCTTCCTACTGCATACTCGATCCAGGGGAGATTCCGGAAATACACGGGGTATCAAAGTAAGAGATAGCTTTTTTTCCTGTGTTAATGATAGGATTCTGATATCATAGATAGATTCCCGGGGCAAGAGAGTACTGGTGGAGACAGCAGGATACCATCCCTCATGTATTACGACAAGACAGGTTCACTTCGCGCAGTCGGTGCGGAAACCCAACAGAAGCACATCGTTGAACTAGCCACAAGCGAGCGGTGGACGAGACTCGAATGGTGAGGAGATTCGTAAAGTGTAGCGTTGGTATTGATATTCGACGTGCCCCAGGTGGAAGCTCTATCTCCGCGCAAAACACCTCGAGGCATCTCACTTCACGGATGCCGATATTCCCGCCCTTCCTGAGGGAAAGACGGCCGTGCAAGT
>JBBPNB010000265.1:0-25613 GCA_038090635.1 Rubroboletus satanas
TCCACTTCACGCAAAGCAACATCCAAAGACGGTCGAGACTCGATGTAACCTTACATTCCAGGTCACCACTCCCAAAGAGCAACTTGTACATACTTCAGTCTATCTCCAATATTCGCGACTCCATTTCAAGAGGATACAGACCATAGACATTTATCTTTATGGGGCATCCTCCACTCCCATTCTTCTTCGAATGGCGCAGGACTTGTGTCCACACACTCCTGGTTGGCTTTAACCACCATCCAGTCGAGAGCCATTTGCGCCGTCAGGCGCCCCGATGGAGCTGGTCCCCACAAGTTCTCGACAAAGCTCCACATGTCGAGAGAAATTTTGCCCTCTGGAAATTCCGGTCGTTCGTCGCGCATGACATTAAAACGGAGCCGCAGAGGGTTCAACTGATGGAAAGGGTGTCTACCCGTGTAAGCCTATTCATATAGATGATGAGCCGTTGTCTGAACGACGAGAACCGTCTACATACCGCGTAGATAGTACAACCCAACGCATACATGTCGCACGCTCGTTTGTTCACCTTGCGTTTTGCTTCGTCGTTATCCGCTTTGAAGATCTCCGGGGCCATATAATGGCATGTACCACCCATGACGGCCTGAGATATAGCGGTACGGAAGTGGTCATCCGTATCGAAGGTTGAGGCAAGTCCAAAATCTGCGAGACACGCATGCCCTTTCCTTGTAATGAGGATGTTATCCTGCAAGCGTGATGCAAAATGAAAGCTTGGTCCAGGGAGACGAGAGGAAACATACTGGTTTGATATCTCGATGGGCGACGTGCGGTTGCATTGAGTGCAGGTAATTCAAGCCCCGGACCACGTCTAAGATCTACACGGTCGGTGAGGCAATTGCTACTAACGAGAAAGAATCCTGCTCACCAGTTTCGTTCGGTTTGCTTCGGGGTTGTGCTCGAGGTACGTGAATAGGGTTCCTTGGTCCATCCAAGGAGAGACAAGCGCAGTACCGATATTCGAGCCATCAGGTATAACGTAAACACCGTACAATGGCAGGCAGTTAGGATGGCGTAGATGTTTCCAGACAATAGCTTCCTTGCAGAGTTGCTGCGCGTCTCAAGAGTATCAGTTGACCATTCTGACGTGTAGATCAAGATATAATGTCACCTTGTTGTACTCAGGCAAACGTACGCGTTTGTCTCGTATGAGGGCCTTTACGGCGACGAAACGAGAACCAGCCTTGCCTTTGAAAACAATACCAAATCCTCCCCGATTCTCGGATACGAGACCACTGACTGCACCCTCAGCAAGGTCGATACCACGAGGACAGTATCCAGATTCCTTGGAAAACATGACAAGGGCGTTGAAGAAGTATCTTCGATACCCCTCCCCGAGTTCAACATCAGCTTCAAGCAACTAGGTGCCTTGTCAGCGTCTTATTTTGGCCGCTTCGAACCCTCAGTGCATCGACTTACGTTGTGGAAGAGCTCAACAAGCTTTTCGACTTGAACTCCGCGCTCGTCTAAAATATTCCCCTTCTGTGGTCCGGTGATACATAGCGTCGCCAAAGCGGCCAGGTTGAGGATATCGTAATTCAGAATCATCGTTCCATTCAGTAGTGCCGGGTTACATTTGTGTTCTTCAGGGCTAACCTTCGTCTAAGAACTATCAGCCAAGTTTTAAAGGTGAAAAACAAGGAACCACGTACTGCACGAAGGATCTCGAGCAGCCAGTTCATGATCGTGTCATACGATAGAATGCACCGTGTATCATCATCCTTTGCCCAAAGCTCTACCAACCGTTTCAGCTCAGATGCTCGATCAGACCAATCGTCGCTGGAAAACCATCCGCGACGAGGACACGCAATCAAATGCGTATAGGTATAAGCAACCAAACCCTACATGGGACATGAGATAAACAAACGACAAGCTACAAACCACCTACCGGAAAAATCGGAACCTTTCGGACCAATTCCAAACAAGTCTTCTTATCACTGCCCGAAAAACCCTCGAACTGTTTCACAATCCTGACGACCTCCTCCTTGGTGGTACCCCGGAGGATTTCAGCAGCCTGTATGTCTTTTTGCGCCTGCAAATCTGGTCCACTCTTCTCCCCATCAATCGTGGTGTATTGTGGGGACTCGTGCGTGGGGTTCTCGAGCCATATTTGGAAAGCGTTTCGTTGAGTAGATTGTACCCCGAGGGTCTCCTGTTGGGGAACACGATCGGGAACCACTGTGGTGCGAGCTGGAGAGCGGGACGAAGTGGATTGCGCCCTTCGATGGTTCTCGGGGGTGACGGGCTGGGTAAGAAAATCCTCTAGATCGTTCGACTGAAGTTGGTCATCTGGTGTCACCGGACGCAGAGGACGATCGTGTTCTAAGGGGATGCGAGCTCGGAAGCGAGATGGAGCGGAGTGCGCAGGAAATACAGTACCATAGTGATCGTAATCAACTGTGTCGTAGCTAAAGTTGGGGAGTGTGGGATCTGGTTGAGGATGCGTCCCCATATTATTACCAGCGAGATGCGAGCCAACATGGCGGGTGTACTCGTGACGCCTGATCAATGCGTGGCAGATGTAGCACTCCATTTGCAAAGGGAGGCGATGTAGGGGCTTTAGGATACGGAAACTATGGTGAACCACCCCTGGATAGCCCTTCAAATACTATTTCATGTAGGGCGAGCGCCTACGCGATGAAGCTAAAAGGGCCTAAACAGATCAGTTTCGAAGCGATAAAGACAACACTACCAGAATAAAAGACAATTGAGAATAACTCGTTGACATGACAAAACGCTCCGTATTGTGACAAGATTGTGAGCATCGTACGTTATGTGTCCCGCCGCAAAGGCATTGTAGTGGAGCCACCTGTGGGTCCATGTGAGTTCGGATGCTGTCAGAGGGTTGTTTTTCAAGGTTTCTGTTGTTCCTGGTTTGGAAAGCTCTCCTTACGCAATTACATAATATTTTGGTCGATCCTTCTCCCACAACCCGACAACAACGAAACCCACGAAAGGTACAAGTTTACATCGGGCCACAGCTTGCCTCAGTGCAACACCTTTGCGGCGGGACACAACATACGGTGTTCACAATCTTGTCACAATATGGAGCGCTTACCATAGTTTCCTGAATTTTCTTTATTGTGGATCTTTCGACTATCAATTGGAAGCCCTTCCCTGTCAAAACAATGCTTGGGGTCCATTCTCTTTGGATCCCAGTCAAGTGGAAAGTTCAGGCTTTTGAACCACGTAATGCATCGCATGTGGCATGCCTAGACTCTCTGCTACCAGACGGGGGAAACATGTGGAACACCTGAGATCAGGTTTTTTTTGACGAAGTCCTCGAGGACTTCCTCGAGGACTGGTCCAGACTAGGTATAGACACGGTACTCAACTTCTGATGAATGAACAACCCAGAGCCCGCCAAAACCATCCATTTCACTCAGGCTGGCTTGCCGGCTTTCTCGTGCACATGTACAATATGGACTTTTCCACATCGCATGCCAGACTCCAGTAGGGTTGCGGAAGTCAGATCCTGCAACATTTGGTATGCCCCTCCTGGAATACATACTCAATATTTGGACATACTCTGGTAGATATCAGATTGAAAGAGGTGGGCCTTGAAAAGATTTTGCCTTGCGGCGCCACATGTTCGCACAGAAGAATACGAGCTCCTTTTACAGGAAAACAGAGGTGCACCCAGTGGAAATTGATTCATCCACTGGCCGGTCTTGGTATGCCTCGGAACCCCTGCTAGAACACTGGATAGGAAACGGAGCCCTGCTGTACCCTGGCGTTCCACAGCCGAGACAGGATGCCGGGTTGCAAAACTAATTCCGTTAACAATAAACTTTTGTATATAGCCCCACTCGTTGATGCCGAGCGCTAGTGGTTCGAAGGTCTGTTCGAGGAGGAATGCGGGTGAATGGATATCAGTGCGTGCGGTCTTCCTCTCGTCAGGCTCATGCCGTCCAACGTCCATGCTCGGATTCTGACTCTCATCCATTGGATTGAGTACAACATGTGCGCATGCACTTGAAATATTAGATAGGTGCTTCGTATTCTACTGTATTATATTATACACCGAGCTTTCAATCGTAGTCGGCGCAAGCGCCAGTTTCGCCCATCCACCATCATAATACGGATAGCTCGGACTTGATAAAGCGAACAATGTCTTTGCTCGACGGACGCTCGCGGGGGCTTGCCCAGCATATCTCTACAAACTTCCACAGCACGTCCGGGATAGCTGTACCATCCCATCCAGGCTCTCGAGGTGGTCGGTAGTTACGCGAAATCATAATCACGATCTGAGCGACCCTTTGAATCCCATGGAATGGAAGTTTACCGGTCAGGGTCTGTAAAGAAACGTTAGTGACGCGCAGCGACCGGATGAACACAAGTATCGAACCTGCAGCATGATGCTTCCGAACGAGTAGATGTCCGCTTGTTGGCCCGACAACTGCGACTGAGGCGTACCCTCTTCACATTTATCGAGTAGCTCAGGAGCTGCCCACCGAATATTCCCCGGGAAGCAAACGCCGGAAGTCATTGTGTCTGAAACTTGTTCGAATAGTGTGGAGAGTCCGAAATCGGAGAGACACGCCCGTCCGTTCTTCGTAATCAAGATATTGGACTAATCAACTGACGGATGAGGTTCCTCCTAGGAACTAAATTCAAGCAGAACGCACGCCGCTAAGGTCACCATGCATTATGTTACGAGAATGCACTAGCCCATTAGTCAATGAAACCGAGTGAGATGAGCGAGAGAGCTAGCGACTCACAATAGTGCAGGCCATTCGAAATGTCGCTAAGCTGTAGACCGAGTTGTAAGGCACGCAAAATCGGCAGTATTTTCTCAACGTACCAGCGTCATTCTTCTTTTCATATTGAGCTGTGTTTCGAACTTCTCCAGGTATTCGGACAGCGTGCCATTATCTGCCCATGGACAGACAAAAGCAGGTAATAGGCCAAATCCATTTGTCATGCCGTACAGAGGCAAAACATTCTGATGCTTGAGCCCAAACCAAACGTTGAGTTCCTGTTCAACAGCCTGGAAGAGGGGTATAAGCCAGAAAATCACAACAAACCCTTGAACTGGAACGGAAGTCACCTTTTGCTTGACCAGGAAATCTTCTTCATTGACTATAATAGGTCGAATGGCCTTGACAGCCACCTATAGCACTTCAATAATAAGTACTGTCCACTGGAATGATTCCATACTAGGAGCCCGCACCTTCTTGGGAGGCGACTGTTTGTATCGCAGCTGACAGCTCCAGACGTCGCTGAAGCCGCCATAGGCCATAGGATACGCGTAGGTCCTCACTATCCTGTCAGTGAGGTCCTTGACGCGTTTCGCGCACCTCTCTGGGACCGTCGTTTGGGTACGACCCCGGAGTGGGTGACGAAGAAGTACCTCCCAGAAACGAGAGATACTCTTCTTGCCAGTTTCGACACCCCATGCAACTCGGCACCTAGTAAGCGCTGCCTCGGACTCGAGAAGTAAAAAGTAGAGTTCCCAATCGCGTCCGAAAGTGAAAGGTTTACAAGGTAAAACCTTGCACTTCTCGCAAGGAACATGGGGGAGAATGAAGGCGTCTATCATGTTCGATGGATCGAGGACAGGGAAACCAAGCTCGGCATCCTACTTTTCTATGCCCTTAAATACCCTGCAGCGGCAGTCGTGCCAGCTCCAGGAGGCTCGGCTGTCGAGAATAACGCCAAGCTGTCTTACTTCAACTGGCAGGGATCTTACCCTGGTTGCTGGCAACCTGCCAACGACCCAAAGATTTGGAGTGCGGGAGTTATTGTGCTTTGATGAGCACTCCATGAGCGGGCGTTCTCGGCGTTCGGATATTCCCGTGCCTGCCAACTTTTGGCGGGATGATTATCAATCTAATCGACCTTCTACAAGGATAATCACTTTGATCGTACTTACATAACGGCTATACCGATATTTAGACGTAGCCCAAATGCAAGATAAAACTTGAAGAAAAATACCAGATATGGCCAAACGTAAAGACTTGAAGTTTGCCAGGAGGATCCAAATGCTGGACGAAAGTTGGAGTGCGTTAGCACATTGGATTCCTGTCGAAATATTTAAGTTTCTGCCAGAATAAACTTGATGTCCTGTTTTAGCATTTATTGACACGTTTAGGGTTAGATAAAATATTGACAACCCCCTCACGCTTTGTCCTGGATCGGTGGCAAGAATGAGGTATCAGGGGGGGTTTCGTGGTTTAATCCGGCATTCAAACCATGTCAGAATGTTGGTCAACAAATATAACCCTAACCCTAAATTTCATGTAATGTTCGCTAAAACTTGAAGTCACTGCACATATCCAGATCTCCTGAAAAGTAAATCCTTGCTCGTACAAGAAATTCCGTGTTCCTGCATTTCATTCAACGTTTAACTGGTGGGGCTTAAAATTGGTCGATCCGTTGTGTTACTACTAGCGCGATTAGTCTTGAGTAAACGAGCATTACGTAGACCCAGGCATTAGAAGAGCCCGCCATGTCAGCGTCCATATAGCTCTCGTGATGCTCATATTTTTGCATATTTCATGTGTGAGAGAAGAGCAGGTAAACAGAAGTACCAAGCAAAAGCATGAACATCGAGACAATTCCCATACTGCCGAATTCCAACGGGAGGACCTCAACCACCGCCTAAAATGAGGGCACATCCACCTGCTCCGAGCTATAAAGAAAGCGGCGAGTTTAATCCCATCCGCTGGCGGCTGCTTCTGGTCCCCAGTTTGATGCGGGCTCCGCAGCCCAATCGGTTGCTGGTGCAGCGTCTGCGGCCCAGTCGAGGGCACCTGAAAATTTTTGAGATACCACCCAAGTCAGATAAGCACCCCCCTTACCGCCTTCCGGGGCAACCAAAGCGGGGTTGATAGAACCTGCTTGAGGGGCAGATGTGACATCCCATTCTGAAAGACCGGGTTGGCCCTCTGGCTCGGCAGCAGCGACCTTGGCCTGGGCCTCCTCCTGCTGTTGCCTTTCCACCTCTTCGGGGTCACGGTAGAAAAACATGTCCACCATGACGTTCCAGCCATCGGGCGTGCGAGGAATGGTCCCACGCAACCTGAGGACTTCCCGTGCGAGCAACCACCAGACCAGACCAATAGAGTGACGGGTCTTGTTGTTCGTGGGAATCGCGACGTCAACGAATTTGAGAGGGGCATCGGTGTCGCAGAGTGCAATGACGGGGATGTTGACGTATGATGCCTCACGGATAGCCTGATGGTCCACGCGAGGGTCGGTAACGACGATGAGACGGGGCTCCTTGAACGAGCGGGTGATGTAGTTGGTGAAAGAACCGGGGGTAAAACGGCCAGCGATGGCCTGAGCTCCGGTGTTGGCAGCGAATTTCAAGACAGCACGGTGACCATACGGACGCGCAGAAATGACACAAACGTCATGTGGGTTCTCGACGGCAGCGATTACGCGGGCAGCGAACACAATCTTCTCCCAGGTTTTTCCGATGTTGATGACATGAATTCCTTTGCAAGAGTGCCATCGAGTTCAAGCCAGCACGCTAAACTCTATACAGGGACTCACCATCAACTCTTCGTTTAAAGACGTATGGCTCCATCTGCTTGTCGCAGTTTTTCGTTCCGATGTGGCATTGGGCAGCCAGGAGGTGCTGGATCTCCTCATCGGTAGCACTCAGAATGGAGGGTAGTTTTGACGACATGATTGAACCTGGACGATCATCAGTACAGTGGTCTCAGTGTCATCTACATATGGAACACTCCATCCAACGTCTCCAGCCCGCAAAATCCGTCCTGTAGCAACCACAGCGTGGTGTATAAACGTAGATACGCACCGTTTGCGGCGTTTTGGACTTGCGCGTCGTCTCGGGCGGCGTTGGCTGTCTTTTCGGGATTCCTAGCTCGTTGCTGCTCCCAGTGAATGCACCATTCTCAGAGTCCGCTCGGCTGTTGCCGCAAGGGATTCTCACGCCTGATACCCACTTCAGGTCAATAACCCCTGTCTTTCGATCACTCCAGCTTCGACGCCAACTGAGCGATCTCATCCGGCCCAGCCCCACAACATCCCCCCACAACCAACCCTCCCCACCCCTGGCCACACGCCTTGTCGACACACCTCGTCACACTATTCGCCCAATCAATCCCGGCCCAACCCCCTCCATTTGGCTTGATGACAAGCCACGGCCATCTCCTCCCTTCTTCAATTACCTGAGTACAGGCTTCCTGGAACTGGTCCAGTAATTCGTGCAGATGTTCCACCGCCACGCAATTAAAACCTATTCCATTTGGAAGGACCAGTGCCCTCCCTTCCCCGTCCACACCCTCGCGTACCATGAGGTCCGCCACCTCCTTGGCGCGGATATGTTCTCCACCAGGAACGTGCGTCTCTGGACACCATCCATCAGGAAACACAGCACTCAGCCACCACGGTTTCATGTGCTTTCCCTCTGCATGGAGTGAAGCAACCACCACGGTGACCGCACGTCTGATCGCAGTCACTTCCCTTGCTGCCGGGACCGTCTCAAACGCGATGCCATCCACAAGGTCCCATGCTTCTGGGATCTGAACGTACGCCAGGAGCCGTTCCGTGTGGAATTCTGTCAGTGCTTGGATTGATCTTTCTATGCCCTCCACGTCATCGCCAAATGATGTGGTGTTTTCTTCCGTGGCCGAGTACGCTTTGGGACCATAAGGCGGCGGAAAGATGCCATCGAAATCCTGCATAGGCGTGACAGTGCTCCCATAGGTACCGAGTGATAACACGATGCGAATCTCGTTTCGATGGACGCTGTCGTTTTCAGCGCAGAACAATGCGCGAGCACGAGCTGCGATCGAAACAGCATCCGACATAACCCGAAGAGCTTGTTCACGGGAATAGCCCTCGCGTTCAAACGTGTTGAAAGCAGCTTGGTATCTATCCGTACGACCTTAGGAAAGTACTAATGTGTATGAATCTACTCACGTAGATGTCAGTAACGTCCTTGCTCCTGCACACAGGAATGACAAATGGGTTTGAACAAGCAACTGCGATTTCCCCTCGTCAGCAGCCGCACGAGTAGACCACAGAGGTGTGTGAGCGATCTTGAAATTTAGGATGTCCTCCAACGTAGATCCCTGGGGCATATCGTTAGGACAACTCATCAAAAACTCGTGCAACTCGATCCTCACCAAGCCTCCATCAGCCAGGTTTATCTTGTTGTGATATAAGTCATTCAGTCCTGGCAGAGGTGACTCGGACATGATTCAAGTCTAGGAACGTGCTAGCCAGCGCGGGGGCCGGCCATTCCAAATTGCAGTGGGCCATGACGCCAACTGTGGCGGTGTACAATCACTGGCAGCAGGACCACAAGCAACGAGCCATTCTATTGCCTCGTCACACAATACAGCTATCCTACTCGTCACTATCTCTTTCACATATCCTCACGTCACATCCTATCGAGCAACGAGGACTCCGACCCACTCCCGTTCCTCTGTGCGTTAGCAGCACCCTTGATACTATAGCCTGTCGATGGAAGTCGATCAGGCTCAGGCGACTGGTCCTTCGCGGAACGCTTTCTTCGCCTCTTTCCTGCACGATCCGAGGCACCACCCGAGCTCGTATCTCCAGCATCCGCAATACGACTGAGTAACGATGGTGGCGGAACATCCTGTCCTCTCGAACTCATCTTTACTCTCTTTGATCGTGGGATGTCGTCCGAAGAGCTACCCGATCGCTTGGGAGACGTTGGTATGCTTGAGATATTGAAATGTCGGGAAGCGTTGTCTCGCATTGGAGATTGCTGCGCCCCTGTCGCTGACCATGTCATTGAAACGTCGAGCTTGGTCGACAAGGGTGGCAGACTGGTGACCGGTCTTTGCGGTAGATGAGCTGGCCGTTCTAACATAATCCCATTCTTCACCACAGGTTTCATCTCTTGAGTGGGCGCTTGTGATGACGACGGTTGCTCTCCCGCCAGCAACTGCTCAAATCAAGAAAAAAGATGTCGGGCGTCAATGGAAAAGGGGAGAGCGGTCCACTGCGAACCCTTATTAGGCCTTGGATTTCGCCAGCATCTTCTTGCGTTTCCCCACGGGGCAAAACTTGGAGAAATTTACTGATGGAAGTAATCAAGTATGATGGTAATATCCAATCTTCCAGCTCTCTGCGCTAGAAAGAGTTGTGTCATCCCCGATATTCGATTGAGCAAGACGTACGGTGTTAATGGCATGAAGAATGCTTTTCACAGCACGCCAAAGGTCGTCTCTGTACAGCTTGGAGTCAAACAGCACCTGCACGACTTAGTTTAAGGGAGACAGTGAATACACACCCGACTAACCTCCAAGAGAATCGAGCTAGCATCGACAATTTGTCTCCGAAACTGTGCGATCTGCTGTGACTGAGTGGCAGTCTCACGTTCACTCACAGATAGCGCGTCCATGATCCAAGAGATTACTCGGATTCGGTCTTCCGGCAGGAACTTCTGGAGGGCTAATTTTCGTGTTAGAGAACTGATATAGAATTGGAGTAATTTGATTGCTGGTGTGGCGTGTAAATCGACGGTAGCCATTTGAGCCACCGATAGGTAGTGGAGTGCGAGCTTCAGTTGCACCGGGTCATTCGATCGCGTCTGAAGTAATACCGCGGCCTTATCGAGGATTACTTGAAGCAACTCATCGCCTCTGGAACCGTCCCGGTAGCATGGTAACCGCAGAAGAATGTCTTTCACGATAATATCCACGTCGCTGGTGCCCAGCCTAGTTATAGCCTGTTCGATGATTAGAGAACGTATACGGACAACGTATCCTCGACCACAAACACACCAAGATAAGCTGCGCGACCAGAATGTGTTCTGTCTCTGAGCCCGGAGGGTCAGTGTATTTTTGTATCACACTCATTGCGTCCGTTGCCAAGAAGGACAAGACGAGCGAACGTAATCGTTCCCTCGTCTGTCGTTCGTCGTCGTCAAGGTCTTCTTCAGGTGGGACGATTTGATCGCATAACACGCCGAGTGTCACTGGGGGATCCATATCGAGGTGTTCGAGGAGAGCGTCTTTTACAACCGTGACTTCGTCGGGTTCACCTATCGAGAGCAAGGAAACGTGCGCCAGATATGATCAGGATGAAGAAATAGGGTGGGGTGGCTTGGATCAGAAAAGACTTACTACTTTGGAGGAGTTGGACGAGGACGTCGGCGTTCCTCTTGACCCACTTGGATTGGACAGACGACACTTGCATCACCGCAGAGTACCCATCCATGCGAACCTAGAAGAGAAACAGAGAGACCGTTAGTCAGTCACAAACCCGCCAGAGTCCGCGCGCCACACTTTCGGGTCCTGGTCTTCACAAAGATCGTATACGGCGTTGATAGCGTCTTCCTCCAGATCCGGAAAGTCGTTGAAAAAGACATGTATTTGACCCGCCGCATACGATTTGAGAGGAGGGTGACTTGTGTGTGTGAGCGCTATGAGCTCCTGGAAGGCGTCTCTCCGCTGCACACGTTCCACCGAGTTAGGTTTAAAGGAGTGGGGTGCAAGTCCTGTCTGCCTTACCACGCGTCCCGCAGCGGACGGCTCCCTCGCCGCCCGCTCGACCATTGCTTTGGCACGTTTCAGTTGTTCGCGTACACTTGAGGAAGCCATGCTTTGGGGACCAATTCGAGGTACTCCAGGATAGTTGGGACGTTCGGGTAGACAGGTCACCGTCAAACTGACCCGCATAAGATCCAATGATGCACCAAGCCAAAAAAGGAAGGTTATTCCCATGACCCCCGACGTCTTCCAATGCTGGTCCCTTGGGACACGCCGTCACGACCAATACGATACGACTTTGTTCGACATGCGAACTGACGAGCAAATACTTCATGACAGGATCAACCTCCCAAGGCTCATGAAATGCCTTGAGCAATCCATCCAAGAGGGAGAATGGTCAAAGAGTAACCCGCCCAAGCGGGAAACGTGGATTAAAGCACAAGCGATGCTGCAGGTCAGTCCAACCGCACCTCTTCCGAACACGTGAACGAAACCCATCGACGGCGCTTTCCGCTTCCTCACCAGCAAATCCGACATGCCCGACTCTTGTTGAAGAACGTCGAGCTCGACAATGTAGACCCCGCGCCGTGCGTTACCCACGTACATTGCCACCACCGCGTTGGCGGTTCTGAAACCTTCACTCTGCTCTACAGCGCCGCACAGCGACGTTACCAGCACTTTAGAACGACACTCAAACATCTCGAAGATTACATGCACCAGGTGGAACAAGTACGCTATTTTTCTCCAAACACGCTTCGACCCCAAACTTTGCTCTGACCATGGCCCTATCTACCAGCAATTAACACCTCCGGTCCGACGACCGAAGCCGCTCCTCCCATCCATACGTCCCCCACCGGCCAAATCACCCATCCACAAACCTGCTGAACTCACCAGCTCACCCGTCGAGGCGACCCTCATCCCAGCCGAGGGCGGACCGCTTTCATCCGCTGCTGACTCCGTCGCCGACGTACAAGACCTCCTACCCGCTTCACCGAACGTCCCAGCACCAGCACCAGCACCGGAATCAGAAGCAGGACCGTCCCGCACCGCGTCGAGCGCACCCGCAGGACCCTCTCTCGCCGCCCCTTCCTCCTCCAAAATCACCGCCACCCCAACTATCCTCCAAAACTCGCGCGCGCTCCAAGAAGAACTCTCGGAGCAGCTCGCCTTAATGGCGACCCAACTCCGCAGAAACGCCACGCACTTCTCTGAGTCGCTCGAAAAGGACAGGTCTGTCATCGACGTCATGCAGGAAAAAGTCGGGGGCAACTTTGAGTTTATGAAGCGAGAGCGGATCCGGTTGCGGGATTTCCGGGGAAAGAGTGGAGGCACGACGTGTCTTGTGATGATGAGTGTCATCGTCGTGTTGATTGCGTTCATTCTTATGGTGTTCATCATCCGGCTGACATGATTTGTGGACGGACCAGTCTTAATTTAATTCACTCGAGCACACTTGCCTAGCGTCAAGTAAGTTGATGATGCATCATTGATTATGACGTCCAACTATTCGACTATGGAGTCCAAAGCACGTATATGAAACACGATGGTATGCAGAGAGATAAAAGCTACTAAGTACGCAGTGCATGACGGATGTCCGAGCAACATAGCAACGTGTCCAAGGAAAGGCTCAGCTACCTAACCTAAAGCTTAGTCCTGTCAACGAAATGTCATACTACAGCAAGTGTCAACAAATGATTCAGTGCAAATGTATCTACGAATGCGAAAGAATATTATCAATGGTTTGGTTCAAAAAGTCCTTGCGAGGTGTCAGATCCGCTCTCGGGAACCGAGCAGCAATGGCCTCGCGAGCAGTTCTACGTGCGTGGTCAGCGACGGGCTAGCAACACGAAAAGAGCATGCATACTTCTTTGTCACAGTCATCAAGTCCTGTGTGCTCAAATAAGTCCTGAGAGCTTCGTACAACTCTTCGTCAGATGGATTTGGGTTATTGCTCGGCCCCGCCCACACGGTCGTCGCCATGGAGAAAGTAGAGGTAGGACGGATGGCATTGAGCGTGGGTTGCGAACGTCCTCCCAAGCTCAGCGCAGGGGACATGGAACGATTCATGATCGCCGAATTCACCGTCATGCGGGGGTCGGGAGGGGGAGGTGTCCTGCCGTAGGCGCTTCCAAGGGTGCCGAACGGGTTGACCGGTGCACCCATCGTCAGATGTTCCTGTGATGGACTACGGAAAGTCGATTGTCTCATGTTTACGGTCATCCGGTTGTAGTCGGACACGGCACGAGAACTTGGGCGCGACGTGGGACCTCGAAGGGGATCGTGCATAGCGTTGGTATCGCGGTAATAATCGCCCGCCTCGGACTGGAACTCGTACACAGAAGGGCGCTGCGAGTCAGGGCGACGAGGCACCGGCGCGGGAAGATATTTGGGGTTCATGGGATTCTGCTCAGCACTGAGCGAGTTGCTGGACAGGCCATCTCCATAAGCCTCGGCTTCGTACTCTGCATGCACGGTCAGAGCCCGCCAATCAATAGTCAACTATTGTCACTGACCACTCCACTTCTTGTACGGGATCATGGATTCGTTGAATTTCATCTCGTTGGCGTCGCTGACAACCTTTTTGCTCTTTCCGTCATCAAGGACGACACGAGTGTTACCCCAACCAAACTCGTCCATGCGCCAGAAGGAGTAGAGAGGTAAGAAGAAGCTGTAAACTGGGTAGCTAAACACGGACGTCAGAGGAAATTTGGATTAAATTCAATAACATTACGCACGAAATGAGGTACACAACCATCCAGCCAACAAGCATGAACTCTCGCTTGACGATAAAGATGAGAGCCTATGACATCGCGATTCGCTCAACACACTCCGAGTAGCACCAAAGGTAACGTACCTGCAGACCATATACTGCCGCAATCATAGCAATGGAGATGATAGGTATCGCTGACGACCCCGTCGACACTGCGATGACCAGCCAGACCAACTGCATATCCAGATGAACATCGCGACAGACCAACAAGTTCAAAAAACTCACATAAATGACAGTGGCAGGCAGAATCTATGAATGAGATCAGACGGTCAGAAACATTCGGTGGTTTACAATGGTGGTACCCACCAAAGTACTGATGAGATCCAGGTACACAAAGAACCGCATCGAGAAACAGCAAATGCCACAAAGTTCTGGCAAGATGGCAAGCTCGCACAGGTTATGGACGGTCGAGTTGATCCAACGACGACGCTGTGAGAACAGTACTCGCCACGAGACCGGCGCCGTTGTCCGAGCGACCGCATCCGGTTGGAATTTGGTCTTGAACGAAGGGAAGTGCTTCATGAGAAGCGTCGTCAAGAACCGATCTTCACCGAGTGAGAACAAGTTCTTCTTGTGA
Organism: Rubroboletus satanas; assembly: GCA_038090635.1. Classification (NCBI taxonomy): domain Eukaryota; kingdom Fungi; phylum Basidiomycota; class Agaricomycetes; order Boletales; family Boletaceae; genus Rubroboletus; species Rubroboletus satanas. The sequence continues at coordinate 14,804 of JBBPNB010000265.1, forward strand.
AGCGTGTCGACATTAGGATCGGCGTATTCGTCAATGACACGGTTGGAGATGAAGATCGGACGGCCCTTGTCAGCGGTACGAATACGGTAGAGGGTGAAACATCCGGGGAGACAGGACACGGAACCAAACAGACTCTCAAAAGCCTTCGCGAGGTGGTGGGAAATGTAATACTCGTAAACCTACAACGTGTCAGATGGAAGAACAAGATGGAAACAAAGGGTCTTACCTGGATCATCGTCCACCAAGAGTGCTCCTCGTTCTGCAACTTCGTCTCACCACAGATACCGATGATGTTGGAGTCATCGATCGACGCAGCGACGAGCCTATTCAGTGATTGAGGTGTGACAACCTGTAACATACGCGCATCAGCTGTGGATCTACTTCAGTAGGAATGGCATTCACGGTATCGGCATCGATAGTAAAGATGTACTCGTAGAACGTGGGGTCAATACCGATGACATTGCGCATTTGGTGGTATATCTCCAGTTCCAGGGGCGCCATTGGCGCATTGAAGTGCACACGGTTGAGGTACTGCATGAGCAGAATCTGACTGTCACGCTTCCCTCTGTTGCCAGGTTTCGAGCGCTCCGTCGGTTTGCCGACCTTGACCACAACCAAATACCTTGGAATAGGCACCATCAGGTGCTGGCTAAGTTAGAGGTGGACCGGACTTACGGGACGACATGACCTTCGAACTCGTACAAGCCAGAATAAACCTTTCCATAGTTGAGCTTCTGAGATCCTTCCCCGATGGACTTGAACATGAGAGGTTCCGCGTTCCTCGCTGAAGGATCAACGCCGAAGATGTCCAACACAATGTCGGGCGTGGGTCGTTCGTTGCCACTACCAATGATATTGCCATCACAAATGAAGAAGATCAACTTGCGTTTATCGTCGTAGTCCAATGCGGCGAGCGAGTCGATCGTATTGCGCAGAGAGTCCTCGCCCTCAGTATAGCAAGGGACTTGGCAAAGTACGAATTTGTCCAGGCGTTCGGGGAATCGCTTTGTCCCAAGTTGCAACGCAGCCAAAACTATTCGATATGTCAGGCTCGAAAACATTACTCAGTCATGCATCGCCACTTACACTTCAACACCATGGACGCCATGATAAGACTGGAGACCGCCAAAAGCATGTAATTCTGAACCTGGCATCTAGGAGTATACCTGAAATCGGTCTGACCCCAATAGAAAGCATTGTTCAAGCAATCCATGCTGGCAGTCCTGTTCGTTGCATCCATGGAATCCAGCACTTTATTGAGCGACGATGTGATATCTGTGCCAGCTTCCTGCTGGAATACGGAAACGAGGTCAGATGGTAGGAAGTCATACTTCGCGACATTGAGCTCAGTAGTTGTCAAGGTATACACGTAGTCGGTCAAGTCGTAGATGGCGCTATTGTAAATAGCCCAAATGCTACACAAGAGTCAAAAATGAGCAAGTACGTCGCAAACTAGACGGCACCCACCGTTGAATGTTCGTGTCATTCGCCTGACCGTAAATATCACTGGGCTCCCAAACTAACGTGCCCTTGTAGAACTGGTTGATAGCGGGCATGTACGTTTGCGTGTACCAGTTATCGTCATCGAGGGCTGTTGGGGTAGTGGGCGCGTTTGCGCCTGATGCATGCGAAGCTTGTTGATATACAAATTCTGTTGTGTTCTTGATGTTGATGTGCACCGTTTGGTCATTGACAAGGCCACCACACGCTTGGGTAAGGGGTGGTGGGAAATAGTATGTCAAATCCGTGCCCGCTAGAGCCCCCAGTGTGGCCGCGTCGTTACTCGGTTCGCCGGTGATATCACTATGATCGCCCTTCACGAAGTTGGTGACATCGTACACCTTGCCCTGAATAGATACCCAGTAATCAGTCGTCGAAGCATGCTGCGCAACTTCCGCATAGTTCCACGCGTAGTTGAAATTGGGGCAGAGGATAACACCGAAGGCGATGATATAGAACAGAACCACGCCGTTGGCCAAGAGGATGAGAGCGAAGATAGTCACCTTCTCCCGCCACGCCAGACGAACATCAGGGCGCTTCATGCGGCCGATGTACGACAAAACGAAGTTCGGTATGAGGCCCGTGAAAAACCAGACGAGGTAGAGCCAGTATCGTCGAACGCGAGTAGTGGGGATATGTTCTTCGAAGGCCTCGGGGGCATTGCCAACAGTCATGTCGGCACCCTTGGGAAGTAAAGGAGGCAATGGATCATAACCTTCCGTTTTCTTATCCCACGCGGTCTCCTCGGGGTAGGGGTAGCTGGGAGAAGCAACTTGAGTAGACCCGTAGCCTTCATAAACACTGGGCGTTCGGGGAGGGTCTTGATACGGAGTGATTGCTCGTTCGTCGAAAAATCTATGTTGCCTATCTTCCGCAGGCGTTTGAGGGTACTCCGTCGTATCATCTGGCATGATGCTTTCATCTTCCTCCGATTCTTCGCGTGTAAGCTTCTTCTGCTCCTTTTCCAAAGAACGCAGGACGTCTTCTACCATCTTCCATGCAGAATATGACAACCATATCTTTCGGTGTCCCATTGCAAAATCCAGATTCTCCACCCATCCATTCGATTGAACACATTGTCGGATGCGCTCCGCATCAGAACCTCGCATGGTTGGGCGATACCTCTCGCAGAACTCCGCTTGGTCAAATTCGGCAACGAATTCGACGGACCGCCGGGTGATCATATCTGGAAGGTTTAGGGCATGGATTTGCCCTTTGACACGACGCTTGTCAAGAGAGTTGGAGAACCCATTATCATTAGGACGGATGCAATTCAGCGTCCAGAGCCGAGCATTCTCGAGGTTGGACAGGACATCTGATAACGTCTGGTTCAATTGCGTGGTGACCGGATAGATTTTGCTGGGGTTCAAATGTGAGTTCTCGGCCTGCGTGCCGGACAAGGGAGTGACACTCCGGAGAGGACGTGAGGAGACTTGTGCCTGAACGATCGTTCCTTGATCACTCTGGTGTTTCTCTGTAGATAGGCTTGGGCCAGACATGAGCTTGGCAACCAGAGAATCCGACGAGCCGCGCAAGAGGGTGACGAGGGAAGGATCAAGGAGATCTGTCTCTTTCTCCACAAAGCTGGAAATGTCGTATGTGCAAAAACCCGCGTAGTGATTGATACCGAACGACCGCCTGTCCTCAGGGGTAGGCGAAACAAATGATGAATGAACAGCAAACTTGGAGGTCACGTCCTGCAGCAACTCGTCGTCACGCTGAGCATCGCCCCGACCACCTTTGAACGACGTGGCGGCTTTGTCAAGCATGCCTAGGAGGCCACCAGGTTTCCTGGAGCCACGCTCGCTGACGGAAGCTCCACGAAGAAGCTCGACACAGGCTGAGTTGTCCATCACTACGACGGCTGGTAACGAGATGCCATCAGCGGTAATTCGACCATTGAAGCCCGAGTTATCGTCAAAGATGCTGCGAAGAACATGTGATTGCACCATTTCATCGGTGAAGTTGAAGCAGAACTCATTAAAACCGCTCAGATGAGCGGTGATAAGAGGTGAAGCTGCTCCAATAGCCGGTGCACCGCGAGTCTGGAAACCGGCCTGGTCAAGAAGCACAATCTGCGTGGCAGAACACGAGGATGTCTGCGAAAGGGGTGCGAGTTTGTAATTGGCCGTCTCGACGATAAACGCGAAGAGGATAGCGTAAAGATCCTGCACAAATTGGTCTCTCTGCACTGCACTCTGCTTCGCATTGAGCAGCACAGTGAAAAGTTCCTTGCGGACATAGGTCGTCTTGACGGTCAAGGTCTCGGCCAACTCTTCTGCGGAGACTCCGAGCAGCTTTGCAGCTTGCTGAAGCACGGGCATATTGAGAACGTAGGCTGAGACGTCCTGGGCATCTGCTTCTCCAAACTCGATGTTTCCGAGGAATAGGATGGCGCCCAAGACACTGAAGATGGATGATATGTGCTTGGACTTGAAACTGAGGGTTTTGAGAGCATCCCGGAGATCATCCATGGCAATACCATCATCGCTGAACGGACCAGCAGGAAGACGGTAACAGCCAGATGATGCGAGGAGGGCATAATCGGAAGGCCCCTCGAGGCCGAGGAGATCTCTCTCCATGGGGGTTGCGCCGGCTAGAAGCTGATAGAATACATGATAGGAGCGCTCTTCGTGTGAGAGACGAACGAGGCGAGACTTGTCTAGGCCAAAAGCAAGAACTTTGGCTGCGCTAATGCGACCACGATCGTTGAAGTGGAGTTCGGTATAGCGTGTGTGTCGTGAGGCGTTAGGGTTCGTGGGAGTCTTTGCGTTGCCAAAGGAATCGAGGAGCAGGGAGAAGGCCTTGATCTGCTCGACGATCTTGCCTTCTCGCTTGGAGTGGGCGGAGAGACGGAGAATTTGATCTACGAAGAGCCTGGAGCTGGCTGTCTTTCCTGAGCCCGAGATGCCACTAGGGGAAGGGGTGTCAAAAATGATGGAGAGGAAAATGAAGTGGGGCATACCGAGCAATGACGGCCTGGGATTCGATTCTCCTTCTCATGAGAAGGTAAATCTTTGCAGCCTGCTCATACACATGGGGCTGAGGAGGGCGTCGGGAATCCGCCAAGCCAAGCTTGGTGTCCTTGTAACATCTTTCCTCGTACTCTTTTGCGCTTGCATCGTTGGTGTTTGCAAGGGTCTTGCAGGGGTTGAGGAGCACGAGGTCGGTTGAGCCAATCCTGGTGTAGGGTAAATCTGCACGAAAACGGGCGGTGAGAACGGCGAGGATGGCATCGTCGGTAGGGCGTAGTTGAGCGGGTGATGAAATGGCGAGCAAGTCGGTGAGGTCACCCGACGTTGTGGCCTGGGGGACGGCGGAGGCCAAGGGAGAGGCCATGGCCGGTGATGGGAGTGGGGGCGGAAGGAGACGAGAAGGGAAGCGAAGGAGAACTCCCACCGCACTGCACAGCGGGTCCACGCGGACGTTTCTTAACTTGGCTGTTGCATGGGTAAAAATTTGACTAACATCACATCAGTTGACCGAATAAAGACCCTTGTCGACCACTCGCTTGGCATAGACAAAGTGGACCAATATGTATCATCATTGCTCGCCGTCGGGCGTCGCGAGGTTAACGTTCAACCCCGACTCGGAGCCATCACAATGCTCTGCGGCAACATTCACCCTTACAACTGGGAGTTATCGTCTCTCATTAACCACAGGTTTTCCAAATGTCACCATCGGGACTAGCGGGGCTACTGATAGGAACCAATGCTAGCTCAGCCTTCGGGCGTTGCAACTCGAAACGGTGATGTCAATGCATCTATCATCCATAGACATCGGGGCAGGTCATCTTTGGTCGCTTCAATCGTGCGCGATGTGGACGGTTTGCTCCACTTCATTGCTACCACGCACTTGGAACTCAGTCTCTCTCTTGGGTCCCATTTTCATCTTTCCTCCTCCAATCAGGCATATAGTAATGCATATCCGAGGTACTTTATTGTCGTCAAGTCATCCTTGACCCAAACGTGGCACCCTCGGTGCATGCAACGCTCTCCCAGAAGCCCCAATTTGACACGGACGACCATTTAGAAGATGACCTACCTTTGCGATCAAGGGTGCTCTCGCTGTCAATCTGCTCCATGAGAATGGAACGAGGTCCAACAACAACCACTCCGAGAGCCACGCTCCAGGGTCTAATTCAGATCAGCGGCACCCACACCTCCCAACTCTACTCACTGTCAACCACACAAGCAGCGCCGGGATCTCAACCACTCTTACCGGCATCGCAGATCTTCTGGAATGAGCAACGTGTACGTCCATTATTAGCCAATCAGTCCAGCGATGCCCTGCGACTGATGCAGGTCCACCGGAGGTCTCCCGTCCACACGAGACAACTCCTTGTACTGATCATGCAATCACACTTCGGGTGGCCAACTTGTCATGCACTCGCCTCTTTTGGTCTCATCATTTAATTTCATCCGTCCTTCCTCTTCTGTGACGGACGCTTTGTTTGTTCGGCTTTCCCTCTAGTACGTTCCCCAAACGTCCTCTGAGAGACGTTTCAATGACCCACTGAGTTCCGCATCGGTATATACGCCCTTCCTGAAGCGCCGTATTGCACTCCCATCCCATCCATTATACGGAGCCTCCAAAACTCTCTTGCAATTGTACCACGCGGACGACACGCCATCCTGTGCCAGATTTGATATTTTAGTCTCTACAGACCTGTCCATAAAAGCCGAACGTCATCCATCTTGCCCATTGCCCCTCTTGCTTGCAACCGCAAGCCGGTATATGTGAACCGTCACCATCGATTAGTTTCAACCTCACAAAAGATGCCCAGCGCTATCACTTCCGCGCTCGATTTTTCGCGTACGTTCTGTCTCATACTGCTTGTGTGCTTGGTGATGATTCTGGCTCAGATATTCGGGCTACCGAGGTCTCAAAGTATCAGGAACTCCGCGTACGAATAACCCTCGACGGGAATATCCAGGAGTCTCTGGAGAGCACCTTGGATGAGGGCGTCCACATATGGCGCGAACCATTCTCCTTGTAAGACCGTTTTACTTGGTACTGTTCTTGATGCTCAATCACTCCAGTGTCGCGAGCTCTGTTTCGCTGTGCGAAATACACGTCTTGGCTAAGAAGCGCAAATTCTTCTGCTGTACCGGGAGATACAAAGCCATCCGCACGACGCGTCTACAGAACATTGGCGAACTGCTTGACACGAGAAGCAGCCATGGGGGCAAGTTTCATTTCAGTTATTTATGACCGTCCTGACAATTTACGTCATGTTAGATATTCGACTTCCATTGTTCGATTCCACGAGAACAGACGCAAACGGCGCCGCAATGGGAAGCGTCGTGTTCTTGATCGCTGACACGTCCGTCACGAACGACAGTCTGAAGCATTTGTCCACGCGTGACAGTGTCTTTTACAGAGAGGAATCGTGTACAGCATCCTTGCGGCCTCCTTTCCCCGAGGCCGTCCCGGAAAAACTGTTCTTCACGGAATCGGAGTCAGAAGCACCGACGTCACCACCTCCGCGCCCGAAGGCCCCCACCCCCTCTGCATCACCGCCCTCAGCTTCCCCCGTACATTGTCCGCCTAATGTCCCTCAGCAGCCGCGGCAGCCTTCTCCTGACGTCCTTACCCCGCAGTATCTGCAAACGACGACTCAATTACCTCAGTGTTACTTCGCTTGTTCGCCCCAAAAATCTGGGGTTGATCAAATTCTCCCTGAGACGGGGACATATGGGGATGCTGCCGTGCATCCCAAGTACGTCCCTTCCCCAGGTATTCTTTCTGACGAAACCATGACGGCAACATCTTCCCTTGTTGATGAAGACAAACTGTCTGGACTCGCGCCTCAAGGTTCCGCGGAAATCGGGAGCTTCACCCCGGTTATATGTGAACCTCCTGAAGATATTGTTTCCGAGGGATCAGAGCCGTGGTCATCTGTTGCGCTGCGCACGACCGAATCCACATCTCTCCCCACACCTTCGGAACGCTTTGAATACGGCACCATCCCACAGATCAGCATTACCCTTGCGAAGTCTTCGCGCGGCAACTCGCCACTAGCCCCTTCATCGTGTGACTCAGACGTGACCATCAAGCGGCCTAGTGTCCATGTCGACACGGGGTCGGCTACTCAGGCCACGGGCATAATTTCGGGCCTCTCAATATCTCCGGGCCTTCTTGATGAATTATCTCCCTCGCGTTCGGCTGTATTGGCAAGTTCACGTCCAACGACGTCCACGGACACCAGCAACTCTGGTCTGTCACCTTTCTCACGGACATCAATGGTGGAGTCACCGAGCACGACCGCAACCAGCCCAGCCCAGTCAGCGATTTCGGAGGGTTTCAAAGAAGGTTTAACTTCCGTCCCTGGCTCCAAACAAAGGAAAGAGCGTCCGACGATAGACACGAGTTGTGTTGGTCCAAGAGGTCAGGTCAGGAAGTACAGGAATGGCTCGGTACCACCCGTCCACGTGCCGGTCAAACGTCGCAATGCCTCGCTTGACCTCCCCAGGAGCCATGAGTATGAAAGATTCGAGCCTGACCCCTCGATGTATTCCATCGCCCCGTCTATCTCCCCGCCGCACCTCAAGAAAAGCTGTGACTTGAGATGCTCGTCCTCAAAGGCACCTTCAAGCAGGCAAGGATTAGCCCCGAGAACCCGGGCTCCAAGCATCCGTAGGGAGCCCCTGGAGTTTGATGAGGGTCAGATTTGCCTCGACACCGCCAACCTAGGTGACCAAGAGGTTGCCACGTTCCTCAAAGAAGTCGACGCAGCGCTGTCAGCGATCGTCAGCGGATCCCCAGCCGCAGCTGCTGATAGTCGTGCATTCCTGGCCGTGCCGGGTGCCACGAGTCGCCTAGCCAGTCGCCACCAGAGTCGTAAACCTTCATCTCAGCATCTGAGGGCTGATCTATCGGCCACCGTTCGGAGCCACGAGAAGGAGAGCGCAGTGCGAACGGGTTTCAGCCTCGTTGCTACCTCACAACCATCACTACATCCCGACATCATCCCCTCACGGGCCGCATCGCCTCTGTCCGGCCACGCAGACACCATTCCGCGACTAGTCGACATGACGCCAGGTTCGATGCCCGGCAGCCCCTCACGTAGTGCGGTGGCTGCATCAACACTCCCGCTCCCACAACGCGTGTCACCACAGCCCTCCCTGCGGCAGGAGCTTGTTGAGTGGGTGTCACCGCCGTTCGCGTCATCGGTCTCAACACAGACAAGAGAGCACCTGCAACTCGGTCGACCGGGCTCTTGCCTTGGCGATGTCAACGGGAATGAAAAAGGTCGTTAAGATCGACGTACCTCCTCAGGACGTCCTTGGCAGGCATGCTTAACAGGTCGCATCACTGCGAGCCCTCTACACACAACGTCAGCCCCTCTGAGGTCCGTTTTCATGTGCGGCTTCTATGCAGCTGCCTATGCTCCAGGATGACGAAAAAAATGTTTCCTATTACTTATTTCCCATGCGGCCCCATGGCTCGATGCCCCTGGCGCTAACTTGCTTATCTATATAAGTATCATACTTCCTGGATTTTTTTGCGTAGTTGCAGCTACACATCATACCGGCCACGGCGCCGATGTACATATGTAAAAGTATAATATAGTACAAGTGTGATCGTATATCAAGCCACCTCGCACATGATGTGGGTGTTTGCACTTTGACCATCGATCTTCACGTCCCGCCGAGTCTTGCCACATTGATCGTCCTCGTCGCCCACTGGCGTCTGACAAGCAATAAATCAACTTCATTCATGTCCGAAGGAACTGGGGAAAGACATCAAGAAGCGCCGCAGTTCTGAGCTCACCATTTAATAAAGTATCAGAAAAATCTCTGGCCCATGCCGAGAACCCGTACTACCACAGCCATCAACGTACGTCGTTCATACCTTTTCAGGCAATGACAAGCCAGTATTACGAAGGAGTCTGGGAATGTTGTGCAGGCCTGAAATTCCACACGAACGAACGAACAGCGCGCTCATCTCATTTCAATCGCTAAGCGTCGAAAGTGAACCATGCGTTGCCCGAAACAGTGGGTACCTCTCATGTTGCAGCGCGAATCCCGTGAGCATCACCGGTCGCCAATGCTTGGCCTGCAGGCCAACGCATTGTCCGGGAGTCGGTCACATCATGGGATCCAACCCCCATTTGTTTCATTTCACTCTTTTTTCTTTTCATATATCACGCGAACGGCGCGTTCCGTGACTGACCGGGGAATTCAATGAGGGTTCTTGGTGCTCGTCCCTTACACTTATGAATTCATGCGCCAAAAAGAAAAGAAGGTACGCCCCTCCTTCGCTCCCTCGCTCCGAACAATAAACAACCGCGCGCACATCATTGGTGGGCGGGCCGTCGGGGTTTCGTTGGCTCATTGAGTCACACACGAACGCTGGGGCTCGCGTAATACGTACAAAAAGAAGGACCTACCCTGGCTAATTGGACCCGACTACTCGTCTCGTTTGCATCGTCTTCCTACCGCGCGGATGTCACGACGCAAAGCTGTACCAGCAATCGTTCGTGTCCCCACCTCTCTTTTTTTTCTTTTAAGAACGTACTTATTCTTCTCTGCAGCAGTCCGCTGGAAGCTCTCAAAAGAACATCGTTGTCTTCGGCGAGAGTGGTGTAGGGAAAAGCTCTCTGATTAATCAGATCGCTGGTCGATCAATCGCCGCCACGTCAAGTGGTGCCAAGGGTTGCACGTTCCACTACAAAAAGTATGAATTACAGGTCGAGGACACACCGTACGCAATTTGGGACACAGCAGGACTTGATGAAGGTACTTACGGAACGGTCCCTGCGGAGATTGCAGAGGAGAACCTGAAACACCTCCTGCGCGATCTGAGCAGGGCCAACGGTGTCCACCTCCTGGTGTATTGCGTCAGGGCCTCTCGTCTTCGCAAGACATTACTCAGCAACTATAACCTCTTTTACTCCGCGATCTGTCGAAAAAAGGTACCCATCGTGGCCGTCGTAACGGGGTTGGAGAATTACGAGGGGCAGATGGCAGATTGGTGGGCTGCAAACGAGACAGAGTTTGCCACGCTCAAGATTCACTTTGATGGGCATGCGTGCGTGACCACGCTCAACGCGGACAAGGTCAATTCGCCCATTCTCAAACAGCGCTGTCACGCGTCCAGACAGGCCGTTCTTTCTTTGATCACGAGCACATGCGCACGTGATTGCTGGGGAATTGAACGAGAGGGTTGGATGTCGGCCGCTCTTGCGGACGTGCGGGCCATGTTCAAGCCCCGGCAAGACGGCCGCTACCCGACGCCGACCGTTGCACTGTACGACCTCCCGGAACACCCGCTCGGTCTGATTGGGTCCGCCAAGGACGCGTCG